>CAXHJY010001498.1:52500-67500 GCA_964016885.1 Eledone cirrhosa | reverse complement strand
TATGTGTGTGTATGTGTATGTAAATATATATATGTGTGTCTGTATGTAATTATATACGTGTGTGTATGTATATATATCTATATATATGTATGTGTGTGTGTGTGTATATATATATATATATATATATATATATATATATATACGTGTGTGGTGTATGTATATATAGAAACACATAGAATACACATAACGATGTAGATACATACACACAGATATTTCACTGTAGCAAGCTGGTACGGAAAGACTGCAGGACAGACCCTATTAAAATATGATATAAAAGGACCCTCTCCTAGTTTTGTGGGGTCAAGGTGGTGTGTCTGAGTGTGTGTGTGTGTGTGTGGGGGGGAGGGGGGGGGGGGTCCTTCGTTCGATATATGTTTGTATCGATGTTAAACCAATGTTTTTATTGACCTCTCACTGAGTGATAATCGAACTGAATCTGATCAATGATGTTGGAGCTGAACGAGGAATTGATTCGTGTGTGGTGTTAGTGTTGTGACGGAGGTGATTAGGGTTTATAGAAGAAGTGTTGGTCCCTTTTTTTTGGGGGGGGGGGGATCCAGTCTGATTAATTGGAGATGTCTGCTTCTGGTGAGAGTCTTTGGAAGGTATGACCTTCCAAAGGATAAGTTAGCTAAGACGAAGAAAAAGATAGAAGATGCAAGAGAGAAAGGTGAGAAGACGAAGACGAAGTAAGAAAAAGATGGTGAAGAAGGGGACGAAGGGAGAAGGGGAAGAAGAGAGAAGGGGGAGAAGGGGGAGAAGGGAAAAGGGGAAGGAGATAGAAGGGAAAAGGGGAAGAAGAGAGAAGAGGAAGGAGAGAGGAAGAGAAGAAGAGAGAAGAGGAAGGAGAGAGGAGGAGAAGAAGAGAGAAGAGGAAGGAGAGAGAAGGGGGAAGAAGAGAGAAGGGGAAGAAGAGAGGAGAGAGAAGAGGAAGGAGAGAGAAGGAGGAGAAGGAAGAAGAGAGAAGAGGAAGGAGAGAGGAGGGGAAGAAGAGAGAAGAGGAAGGAGAGAGAAGGGGAGAAGATACTTGCTAATTTTGTCGTTAATATTTAGAGATATAATGAGGAAGTTAGCTCCCTTGACCCTTTTCTGAGATCTTGGTGTGTGTGTCGGAGGGCAGTGAGAAGGAGAAGGTGGCCGAGAGGAAGACATATCCTCACATCTCTCCATCTCTATACAACACAGGGACCAGCTATGGAACCTCCCCGTGGCCATATCAAGTGCTAGAAATAGCAGAGTCTGGTCTTGTTGGAATCACTCCCTGCCGTCTTTGAAATAAAGACAAAAAAAATATATCAAATATGGAAGTCTGTAGTAAGGAACAAAAAAAATAATAAAGTCTGTGTGAAAAAGAAAAGATGGTGTAGTCACGGCTGGAAGGCTTTTGATGAGAGGTCTGCTTTGTTGAGGTTGACCCAGTGCTTGACAACAACGATAGTAACAACAAACATTACCGTAGCAACAACAGTAACATCATTAACAACAACAACAGTAACAACAACAACAGTAGTAACAACAGTAACAACAACAGTAACAACAACAACAGTAACAACAACAGTAACAACAACAGTAACAACAACAACAGTAACAACAACAGTAACAGTAACAACAACAGTAACAACAGTAACAACAACAGTAACAACAACAGTAACAACAACAACTGTAAGTTTAACAAACAGCATGAAATTCGTAACATCTAAAGTATTTCTTTTATGTAATGGCGATTAACAAAGGGAAAAAATGGAGAGTTTTGCTTTGAGAGAAAACAAGACATAAGATAGATGGTGGTGGTGGTGGTGTGGTTGTTGTGATGGTGATGGTGCTGTGGTGGTGGTGTGGTGGTGGTGTGGTTGTTGTGGTGGTGATGTGGTTGTTGTGGTGGTGATGGTACTATGGTGGTGGTGTGGTTGTTGTGGTGGTGATGGTGCTGTGGTGGTGGTGTGGTGGTGGTGTGGTTGTTGTGGTGGTGATGTGGTTGTTGTGATGGTGGTGTGGTGGTGTGGTAGTGGTGAGCGTGATGGTGTGGTGGTGGTGGTGTGGTTGTTGTGAGGGTGGTGAGGGTGTTGGTGTGATGGTGCTGTGAGGGTGGTGGTAGTGTGGTTGTTGTTGTGGTGGTACCGTGGTGGTGAGGGTGGTGGTAAGCGTGGTGGTGTGGTTGTTGTGGTGAGGGTGATGTGATGGTGGTGAGCGTGGTGGTGTGGTGGTGGTGAGGGTGGTTGTTGTGTTTGTGGTGGTGTGGTGTGATGGTGGTGGTGGTGAGCGTGGTGGTGTGGTGGTGGTGAGGGTGGTTGTTGTGTTTGTGGGGGTGAGGGTGGTGGTGTGATGGTGGTGGTGATGTGATGGTGGTGGTGGTGGTGTGAGGGTGGCCATGGATTTAGCAAAATATGTGTGGAGAATTTGGACCCTCTCGTTTACAGTGTTTAACCAGAGTTCCGTGTCTAATACTGGTAGTCTATATGCTCCTTTACTCTTTTACTTGTTCCATCCATCCGGCAGAGACCATGCTGGAGCACCGCATATATATATATATATATATATATATATATAGCGGCGATGAATTAGTTTTGCGAGGTTTTTTATATGAAATCGTGTGTCGAAACAAATATTGTTATACTCGGGAAGGGTCATATTTGTGTAATATTGCCAGAATTAATAACAGAACACACTCACTGTTTCGTTGGTTTTCGCTTCTCGCTGTCTTTTATATCGGTAATCTAACTTACTCGGTCCTCAATGTTGCTATTGACTGACCGACGGTCAAAAATAATACAGATACAGTATAGACACAAACACATATATATAGTTTATCATAAATCTTTCGTTGCACATCTGCAACTTCGTCAGTGGTGTTATATTTTCCTCCTGTTGTGTTGTTAATAACAGAACACACTCACTGTTTGGTGAGGAGGAAAATATAACACCACTGACGATGTTGCAGATGTGCAACGAAAGATTTATGATAAACTATATATATGTGTTTGTGTCTATATTGTATTTGTATTATTTTTGACCGTCGGTCAGTCAATGGCAACATTGAGGACCGAGTTAGTTAGATTACCGATATAAAAGACAGCGAGAAGCGAAAACCAACGAAACAGTGAGTGTGTTCTGTTATTAATTCTGGCAATATTACACAAATATGACCCTCCCCAAGTATAACTATATATATATATATATATATACTCATATACATACGATTTTTGTGTTACTTTCTTCATGTGTATTTTTAAGAGAATGGTTCGTGTTTAACAAGAACGCCGTAACAAACTTTTTTTGTACAAAATACTATCATCCCCCCTCCCCCTCTACCTCTTTCCCTTCTCATCCACTTCCTTCTCCACCTCCTCCACATCTTACACCCTACTCTACGCTCCACCCGTTCCCGTAACTACCCTCCACCTACCATTGACTCCCACCACCACCACTCTTCTACTACGACTGTTGAAGCACTTCTCTCGTAGTTTCACGCCTGAAAAGGAACAAAAAAAAAAAAAAGGGAAAAAAGAAGAAAGTAGCTACCCAGGCAGCCCACTCCATCTCCTTGTCTCTCCCTCCTTCTTCCTGGTGGTAGTAGGTGAGGCATGAACGCCCTCATGTAAACACCAGACGATATATAGGTAATGATAGGCTTAACAGAGTATCATTTCTCTTCTTTCCTCATCAGTGTTCCCTCCCTCGCTTTCCTCATCAGTGTTCCCTCCCTCGCTTTCCTCACCAGTCCTCCCTCCCTCGCTCTCTGTCTATCTTTTTTTTTGTTATCCCCAAAACGACGAGTGTGCCCATCGTTTGGGCAACATAACGGTCTGCTCATGTGGGCTGAGTATCCCATAAACACGTGTAGTTTTAATGTAATTCTCAGGGTGATTCAAAATGACACAGTGTGTGACAAAACGTGATCTTGGATTTACAGTTATCAATCAAACGCGCACGAAAATTCTCGGGGAGATTCAACGTAGTACAGTGTGTGACAAAACGTGATCTTGGATTTACAAGTATTAACCATTTTTACCAGCTGCATGAACTGGAGCATCGTAAAATAAAGTGTCTTGCTCAAGGACACAACTTTCGGGGATCGAACTCCTCACCTTAATATCTCAAGCACTCGGTGGATTGGCAGTATCAGTAGAGGCTCGGACGCCATTCTTTGACGCAAAGAGTTATGACCCTTTACGATCTGAGTTCAAATCCCGCCGAGGTTGACTTTGCCTTTCATCCTTACGGGGTTGATAAAATAAAGTACCAGTAATGTACTGGTGGATTGCTGGCCTTGTGCCAAAAGTAGAAACAATTATTATTTTTATTTTTATCATGGCGGTGGATTGGCAGTATCGATAGAGTTACGGCCCTTGCCATTCTGAGTTCAAATCCCGCCGAGGTTAACTTTGCCTTTCATCCTTAGGGGTCGATAAAATAAAGTACCAGTAATGTACTGGGTGATTGCTGGCCTTGTGCCAAAAGTAGAAACAATTATTATTTTTATTGTATCTTTATTTTCTTCACATTATTATTCATATTAGGTTAGCTTTGCCTTTCATCCTTACGGGGTCGATAACATAAAGTACCAGTAATGCACTGGGGTTGATTTAATCGACTTTCCCCTCCCCTTCAAATTGCTGGCCTTGTGCCTAAAGTAGAAACAAATATTATTCATATCGTTGGGCAAATAAGTGGTCAAAGCACTTCGTCCTGGGTCCCATTAATATAAATTCTTCTCACTAAGAATACATCTATTATTTTTCCCTCTAAGTAGGTTCCTTGTAATTTTTTACTGTAGAGAATTTGTAATGGTAACACAGCGGTCCGGCAAACCAAAGATATGGGTTCGCTTCCCATGTTCGTCAATACTCATCTTTTTTCCATTGAGAGGGTTCTTTAAATCCCCACTAGCAGACTAATTTTATTTAGTCAAATACGGTGTAAGCAAATGATTCTACCTTAATTCAAACTTCGTTCGCTGATTTATAAACAAAGCCTGCTTTGTCTCTCTATATATATGTATAGAATTTGTTAACGTTAACTATTTGACATTTAAAACTAAAGCTAATATCCACACGTAACATTTTACTCTATAATCAACGATGCAATTTAAAAATAATACTTTTCTGTTGCTGGCTAATTTAAATTTCTCTTGATTAACTGTCGTTCAGAACAGCTGTTGTAAATTATTCGAATTGTGGTTTTAGTAAAACACATAAATTATCGTTTATAATGACTTTGAATCAAATTACTTTAGTGTCATTGAACGATAGTTCGCGTATATTTCTTTAATAATTATTCATCGAACGATTAAATTGTAGGTCTAAACCAGACATGGGAAAACTACGGCCCGGAAGCAGCATGTGGCCCGTTTGGCTTTCTGTGTGAAAAAGAAAAAAAACATGGTTCAGTCACTGCTAGAATGCTTTTGACCAGAGGTCACTCGAGGGACTGAGGCCATGCTAAGGCACCACCACCGTTGCTACACTTTCTATAGCCAGCTTTCCCTGGCTGGCCATTGATGCAAAAGGGAGTTTGTTGCTGCTGCTCTCAGATTTTTTTGGCAGCTTATTAAAAATCTGGGGTCCCTTGAACCCCAGGCTATTAATCGATATTTTATTTTATTGAACTGGGAAGGATAAAAGGTAAAGTTGGCCTCGGCGAGATTTCAACTCAGAACCTAAAGAAAGGACCCTAACTAGATGCCTGGTAGCATTTGGCGCGAGGCCCTAATAATTCTGGCAACCTGGTTGCAAATGCTCCCCTCGCCCGCCCCAGATCTGTATTAATAGATATATTGTTGGAACTCTTCAATCAATAATTAATCCTTTATGAAGTTCATGTTTAGTATACTTAAGTAGAATCAACGATTATAAAATAAGCACGTGCGCACACAGACACATACGAAACAACACTCACACACACACACTCATATATATATATATATATATATATATATATATATATATATATATATATAAAAATAAATATACACGGGTGTGTATGATTGTGTGTATATATATATATATATATATATATATATATATATATATAACATATATATTTAAAGGTTAAACAAGGTTCAATGAATAAATCAATGAATGAAGTTTTACAATAGATTAGAAGCACGCGACAAGAATGGTTTTCCGGAGTTATTAATATTAATTCAAAATATTAACAAATATAGACATTCGTGTGATCAAGTATATTTTATTATACATATTTCAGAGGTACTGAGCTTTCTTCAGCAGTACGTCCTCATCAGATAAAATAAGATGATGCTTGACATTCCTTGACTATGTAGATGGTTAAAATTCAGTCATGGCAGTCACATATAACACACACACACACACACACACACACACATATATATATATATATATATATATATATATATATATATATATATATATATATATATATATAAGGGAAAAAGTCATATATAACATATATATAAGGAAAAAAGATGAAATCGAAAATGCAACTGGAGTCTTATTTAAAAAAATATATATATATTTATTTGGTTCCTTTACCGGTTTCGCAGTTCTGCTTTTCAAAAGTAAAGTTCAGATGGAGGGTCTGTAGTTTTTCTCACAGACCCTCCATCTCAACTCTACTTTTGAAAAGCAGAAGAACTGCGAAACCGGTAAAGGAACCAAATAAATATATATATTTTAAAAATAATAAGACTCTAGTTGCATTTTCGATTTCATCTTTTTTTCTTTATACTTTCACTCGTGTAGGACACCTCGGTTATTTTTCATTTTGTAAAAAAAAACCTCACTTTCTAATATATATATATATATATATATATATATATATATATATATATATATAACAAATAGCTTCTGCAGGATTAGAAGTGCACTTTATCACAATGTCAGATGGCTTTCCTGGTGATTTCCTTCGAATGAAACAGTTCTAATCTTGTAAGGGCTATTTCTATATGAAATTTGTTGTATACGCTCTACTAATGTATTGATTACCTTACTTATTGTGGTTACCTGCGATTGAACTCGGAACTCACGGATTATATATACAGTATATATATAGTCAAATTCCGTTATAACGACATTCACGGGGTATGAAAAAATTCGTAATACTGAAAAATTCGTTATAATGGTATTCGTTATAACGGAATTGTACTTGTATATATAAGGGAATTGGTAATTGTGATATAGGATTACATACCGGGGACTACTTTGTCATTCTTCATTTCTTGGGTCGATATATAAAGTACAAATAGCACGTGATATATAAAGTACAAATAGCACGTGATATATAAAGTACAAATAGCACAATGTATTCTACGTGAACGTTACGGTGACAAAAAAGATCGTCCTAAGTTTTCATTTCACTCATAAATATAATGGCGGACCATATAGGCGGCGGAGAGACCAATGTTTTTTAAATTTTTTTTCAATTTCCTACTAGGAAGCATCGTGGCAGTTGTTTTGAGATAACACTGCTTAGCCCTACAGCTATTTGTATCATGAATGATATGGCACTGGGGCGGAAGATAGCGCCGGTTTATAAAGGGATGGAAAGGATGAGAAAGAAAGCAGGAGAAAGAAAGAGATAGAGATTAGAGAAAGACGAAAATATAAGGACCTACGGGTAAACAAATTTATGCCAACAAACACCCTGTGTACATTTTCTTGGTGAGAAATTTTATGTATGAATTCGTTGGAAATTCATTATCTAAAAATTGATTTTCTATATAATAGCAATTCTGTTACTACAGTATTACAACATAATCGGGACTTAATTCCTTTTCAAATCTAATAATACACACAGAGAAACAAGGTTTGGTTTAGGTCGATAGCCGCAGGGCTGTTAACGATTAATTTTTAAAATTTATGCGAAAGATAACATTCTTGTTTTAGTTTGCAATATATACAATTTATAGAATATTAGAAATTCACATTATTTATGCATGTCAATTCATATCGTTTCTAATTTGCAATCTGTATTATGTATAGAAATAGCCTAAAGTTTATGCTATGTATGTTTAATATTGTGTTAGATTAGGTCCAGTACGCGGGTGTAACTCTACACACACCCTGACAATAGTCAGTATACAAAGGTAATTCAAAATGTTCTTGGAAAAAGGAGAGTTGGAAAAAAAATGGTTTAAGTGATGATGTTTTTTTTGTTCAACATATGCTCCATCAAGGTCAATGCACGTCTCCAAGCTTTGATACCAGCTTTTAAGTTCATCTGTGTCAAAAACTGGGGGCCATGCGATTTAAACAATGTCAAAGCAGCCTTTTTTTACATCTTCAACCTCATCTCTTCCACTTCTAAAACGACTTATCCGTTTGTAGTTTGTTGAATTCTTGGGGTTAATGTCTCCATAAACTTGCTCCAGAATGTCAATTATTTGGCTGCTCTTCCATCCTAACATCAACATGAATTTGATGTGTTGATGGGGGCCATGTTGCTCCAGCAGGTGCTGATTTCTGGGGTTTGGTTTAACACACTGGGGTAGATTTAATCGACTTTCTCCTTCCTCAAAAATTGTTGCCCTTGTGCCGAAATCAGAAACAAATATTTTAACTCCAAGTTTTCTGAGAATCTTGCCACCGTTTTCTACTTGTTTTGGAAGGAGTAGCAACATGAAGAGCAGAGGAGATGGGGTGTGGGAAGAGGAGGAGGGTGGGGTGGGGGGTTAGAAGATAAGTGGGGGTGGGGTGGAGGGTAGAGGAGGAAGAGGGTGAGGAGGGGGATGAGAAAGAGTCGTTTAATTGATACGAGTGAGATGCTTCGGTTATCAGATATGGTGACATGAGATGGAAGTGCATGAGGGTGTGTGTATGTAGATGAATATATGTGTGTGTATGGATATGTGTATATATAAGTGTATCTATATGTGTGTATGGATATGTGTATATATATATATGTATGTATAAGTGCATCTATATGTGTGTATGAATATGTGTATATATATATATGTATGTATAAGTGTATCTATATGTGTGTATGAATGTGTATATATATGTATGTATATGTGTATGAATATGTGTATATATATATGTATGTACATGTGTGTGTATGAATATGTGTATATATATATGTATGTATATATGTATGTAGATGAATATATGTGTGTGTATGGATATGTGTATATATATGTGTGTGTATGAATATGTGTATATATATGTATGTATATGTGTGTGTATGAATGTGTTTATATATATATGTGTGTGTATGTATATGTGTATGTATATGTATGTATATGTGTTTGTATGTATATGTGTGTGTATGAATATGTATATATATATGTATGTATGTATAAGTGTATGTATATGTGTATATATATATTTGTGTGTAAGTATATATATATATATATATGTGTATGTATATGTGTATATATATATATATATATATATATATATATTTGTGTGTGAATATATATCTATATATATATATATTTGTGTGTATGTATATGTGTATATATGGGGGCGTATCACTATACAGCGGTGGAGTAAAGTTTATCTCTGTGTAGTCCCCTTGTTAGTACTGGCTAACAAGGAACTCATCATGTCGTGGGAGGGATGTCATGTCAAGATGGCGACAAGATGTTCATAATGAGGATGACGAGGATAATAAGATTGGTATAAATGATTGATGATGATGATGATGATGATGGTGATTATGAAGGCGAGCATAGAAGGAATGGGAAGTGGCTAAGTGGTTAGAGAATTGGATTCGCAATCGTGAGGTCGTGAGTTCGATTCCCGGACTGGGTGATGCGTTATGTTCTTGAGCAAGTCACTTTATTTCACGTTACTCCTTCTGCCTGGAGTTGCGATCAATAGATAGCATTAGCAATTAGAAAGACTAATGGAAACATTGTTTCCTCGGTCCCATTTGCCCCTCACCCCTCTCGTTAAGCGAATGATTTCTAGGGTCTTGACTTTTATACACACACACACACACACACATATATATATGTGTATGTATGTATTAGATTTGAAATAGAAATAGCAGTTTCGCCATAAAATTGACTCTTTTTATTTCAATTCTTCGCTCGCCACATTCTAAACACACAGACACACACACACACACATATATATATATATATATATATATATATATATATATACATGGCGTGTGTATATTTCGTGGCCTTATACATTCATTTATTTTGCTATATAATTTAATATAAACTTTATAGACAAACATCATTCCCAACTCCAGTTTTTCTTGAAAACAATTCTGTTATTTATTAATAAAGTTTTTGTTGGAAGAAGAAAAACAAAAGTAAAGCAAACAAAAAAAAAAAAAAAAAACTACTAGAGATAAGGAACTATTATGGCGAAAATTACAGCGACGAACGATTGACATTTAAAGATAGCGAGAGAGAAAGAGAGAGAGATTGAATAGAAGAGATAGATAGACTGATAGATGGACAGACAGACAGAGAGACAGACAGAAGGCGAGTCCACTAATAACGCCATTTTTATTACGACGCAGCGATAACAATTATGAGCAGAGTTCAACGGAAACGAAAATATATTTTGTAACGTGAGAACGGTATACTGTTCACAACATCTCGTGTGTCCTTACCGTAAAGACATTTCTTTGTTCCGAATTACGAAAGACAGATAAAGAATATTTTAATTGATGATAAGAGTATCTTTATAACCACACCGATAATATTAGGATATCATATAGCTGAAATAAAACAATAAAGTTTACAAGATAATATTAGTGTTATCTAGCGCAAAGGTTTCGGTTTCAGATCGGCGCCATTTTCAGTTAACTATTTATGTCGCTAATGTGTTAAGTAGGAACTTTATTAAAGATAAACGTCTCAACATCTCATGAAATGTTTTTGTGATGTGAGTTCAAATCCTGTCGAGGTCAACTTTGGTTTGTAACCTTTACAGTAAGTGGAGCAATACTGGAACTATATAATATGGTCGACATTATTGATAACGATAATGACCATAAGAAGGATGAAATGGGTGTAATGAGGCCATTCCACCACCGCCGCTGCCACTAACATCACCACGGCCACCGCCGCCACCACCACCACCACCACCTCCACTACCACCACCGCCGCCACTATCACCACCGCCACCATCCACCAACCACTATCACCACCGCCACTATCACTAACATCACCACCACCGCCGCCACTACCACTATCACTACGACCACTACCGCTACTACCAACACCACCGCCACTACCAACACCACCACCGACACTAACACCACTACCACTACCCCCCCCGTCACTACCACCACCACCATCAACACTACCATCAACACTAACACCACTACACCACCAACACCACTACTCCTCCCCCCCGTCACTACCACCACCACCATCAACACGACCATCAAAACTAACACCACACCACCACCACCATCATCAACACCAACAATAACAATAGCAAGAGGATCACCGCTACTAATAATAATAACAACAACAACAACAACAACAGCAGCAGGATGGTCGTTTTCGTTTTGGCTAAAGTATTTTTCGTTGTTATTGCTAATATTACTATTGCTGGTGTTGTACGTGTTGGTGTTGTTGGTGTTGTACATGTTGGTGTTGTTGGTGTTGTTGTTGTTGGTGCTGTACTTGTTGTTGTTGTTGTTCCTATCGTTTGTGTTGTTGGTGTTGTTGGTGTTGTTGTACTTGTTGTTGTTCCTATCGTTTGTGTTGTTGGTGTTGTTGGTGTTGTACTTGTTGTTGTTCCTATCGTTTGTGTTGTTGTTGTTGTTGCTATCGTTGGTGTTGTTGTTATTGTTATCGTTGGTGCTGTTGTTATTGTTATCGTTGGTGTTGTTGTTGCTATCGTTGGTGATGTTGTTGTTATCGTTGGTGTTGTTGTTGTTGTTGTTATCGTTGGTGTTGTTGTTATTGTTATCGTTGGTGTTGTTGTTATGGTTGGTGTTGTTGTTATCGTTGGTGTTGTTGTTGCTATCGTTGGTGTTGTTGTTGCTGCTATCGTTGGTGCTGCTGTTGTTATCGTTGGTGTTGTTGTTGTTGCTATCGTTTGTGATGTTGTTGCTATCGTTGGTGCTGTTGGTGTTGTTGCTATCGTTGATGCTGTCATTGTTTCCATTGGTGCCATTGATCTTGTCATCATTTTGGTTCGTGTCGTTGTTTTCCTTTTTGCTACCCTCGTTGTTGTTGTTGTTGTTGTTACTCTTGATGTTATCGTTGTCATATTAATCCCAATAAATCCACTTTGATTAGTCAGTAAGCTTAAATACAAACAAATAATTATTGGACACGCAAACGATATCACACACAATCACTCGTGTCTGTCTATCTATCTATCTATCTATCTATCTATCTATCTATCTATCTATCTATCTATCTATCTATCTATCAAAACGAAGGAGAGGCGGTTTTCCTCTGTGTAATGGCTGTGGTGAAAGAGGCTATATGGTGGACGAGGCTGAAAGGGCTGCGGTCAGACACCTTTGTCTCCGGCGAACAACTGGTTCGCTTCTTCAAATATCATTTCAGAAGAAGAATCAGAGTGGAGAGAGATGCGCTGCACCCCAGCAAGTGTTTACGAAAGGTGGGTGAATGTGGCAACGATGGCCCGAGTGGTTGGGCCTTCTCACTATATAAACCTGTAGGGTGAGGAAAGAGAGGAAGGGAGCGCTCACTCTTCGTGCTCCTGTAGATGAGGGTTGTACATTTTTTCGGGGTGTGTACATACAACCCATGTGTAACGCCTCCCCCCTATTGGGGATTTCGATTGTTAAATTTAATATTATTGTTATAAATTTGTTTTCTTTACACGCCTGTATGTAAACTCCTCACTATATGTATGTATTTGTATTTGTCCCCATCTTTTTGCGCCCTTGTGGCAAAGAAAGAAATCCATCTATCTATCTATCTATCTATCTATCTATCTATATATCTATCTATCTATCTATCTATCATTATCCATTTATCTAACTTTGTGTTTATTTCTCTCTCTCTCTCTCTCTCTCACTCTCTCTTCCCCTCTCTCTCTCTCTCTCCCCCTCTCACTCTCTCTTATTTAAGCGTGTATTGAATTCACTACCACACACTACCGCACGTATACAAACTTATATACATATTTGTGTAGATAAGCAAAGACATAGAACTGTAGACTTGTACACAGGGGTTATACATATTTGAATACATCGAGGAATAATCTGTATTCAGAGAGTGATCTAAATATCAAACAACGCCATTTTATCGAACGGTTATACAATATATATATATATATATATTATATATATATATATATATACATTATATATATTATATATATATATTATATATATATATTATATATATATAATATATATATATATATATATATATATATGTATGTATATATATGTATAGGAGGTCTCATACATAATTCGTTATGGAATTATACGCTGGACTATACACCATGTTATGTAAACTGAGCATGCGTATATTATGTATATATATAGACGTGTCTTAGTAACCAGTCGCAACAGCTAAAATATCAATAGCCATTGTTATATTGTAGCTGTTTGGTCTTATATATATATATACACTTACTATTATATATATATATATATACGTATATATACATGCTTACGAAAGCATACGTATATGTTCGAGCTTACTATTATATATATATATATATCTAATATAACAAATTTTGCTTTTGCATATATATATATATATGTTTGTGCTTTCTATTAATTATATATATGCTTACTATTGAAATTGTGTGTATATATATATATATATATATATATATATATATATATATATACAGAGAGAGAGAGAGAGAGAGAGAGAGAGAGCGCCGCCTGTCCACAACTTTTCAATTATTTAACAATTTTGTCTTCACTTTCCTCAATACCGGATCTAGTTCTCTGTAATAGATTATTTTTCTTGCATTGTCTCCCCTTATACAGGAACGCCCTTTAGATCTCCGCCCCCAAATTCCCGCCCTTTCTAGGTAAACGCTTTCCTTTCTAATGCTTCCAATACAATGTTGCTTCTTTGTTATTGAGTTGTCTTTATGTTGTTTTTGGTGTTTGCTTGTATGTATGTGTATATACGTGTGTCTCTGTGTGTGTATGCAGAAATCTGTGTATATATGTATATGTGTGTATATATATAAATGTATATAAGTGTATACGTATGTGTGTTGTGAGTGTATAGGTGTGATTCTATGCATACGCATGAGTGAGTAGTATATATATATATATGAAGATGTTTGTGTATAGGTGTGTGTGTATATAGAAGTGTATACGTATGTGTGGCGTGAGTGTATATGTGTGAGTAGTGTATATATATATATATATATATATATATATATATATATGAATATTTGCGCGTGTAGTGCATATAGTTCGGTGTGTAATGTGAAGTAACTCTTTGTGTTTGCTTCATGTGTATACATGTATATAATGTGGAGGGTGTGTATAAACCTGTGTGAGCGTATGAATGAGAGTGTGTGTATGTGTGAGAGTGTGTGTATGTGTGAGAGTGTGTGTATGTGTGAGTGTGTGTATGTGTGAGTGTGTGTATGTGTGAGTGTGTGTATATGTGTGAGTGTGTGTATATGTGTGAGTGTGTGTATATGTGTGAGTGTGTGTATATGTGTGAGTGTGTGTATATGTGTGAGTGTGTGTATATGTGTGAGAGTGTGTGTATGTGTGAGAGTGTGTGTATGTGTGAGAGTGTGTATATGTGTGAGAGTGTGTATATGTGTGAGAGTGTGTATATGTGTGAGAGTGTGTATATGTGTGAGAGTGTGTATATGTGTGAGAGTGTGTATATGTGTGAGAGTGTGTATATGTGTGAGAGTGTGTATATGTGTGAGAGTGTGTATATGTGTGAGAGTGTGTATATGTGTGAGAGTGTGTATATGTGTGAGAGTGTGTATATGTGTGAGAGTGTGTATATGTGTGAGAGTGTGTATATGTGTGAGAGTGTGTATATGTGTGTGTGTGTGTATATGTGTGTGTGTGTGTATATGTGTGTGTGTGTGTATATGTGTGTGTGTGTGTATATGTGTGTGTGTGTGTATA
>CAXHJY010001498.1:35000-37500 GCA_964016885.1 Eledone cirrhosa | reverse complement strand
AGATAGATAGATATTAGACAAATAAATAGATAGAAAGATTAGAAGAGATAGATATATGGTTAGGAATAGAGAGAGTGAGAGAGAGAGAGAGAGCGGGAGAGATAGATAGAGAGAGAGAGCGGGAGAGATAGATAGATAGCGGGAGAGAGAGACAGGGAGGGATGTGGGTGGATTCATGACCAGGAGGGTTAATGTAAGGTATGTAGGGAGGGGAAATTGTTAATGTATGATGCATTAAGTGGGATGCCGTGAAATTGTAACTTGTTGCAATGGAGAGGGTGGTGTTGGTGTTCTAGGTGGCGCTTGTGGTGGTGGTGGTGGGGGAGTTCGTGGTGATGATGATGGTGGAGATAATGGGGCGGGGAGGGGGTTCTAGGTGGGGCTTGTAGTGGTAGTGGTACCGGTGGGGGAGTTCGTGGTAATGGTAATGGTGGAGGTGGAGATAATGGGGGGTGGGGATGTTCTAGGTGGCGTTTGTAGTGGTGGTGGTGGTACCGGTGGGGGAGTTGGTGGTGATGGTAATGGTGGAGGTGGAGATAATGGGGCGGGGGGGGGGTTCTAGGTGGGGCTTGTGGTGGTGGTGGTACCGGTGGGGGAGTTGGTGGTGATGGTAATGGTGGAGGTGGAGATAATGGGGCGGGGGGGGGGGGTTCTAGGTGGGGCTTGTGGTGGTGGTGGTGGTACCGGTGGGGGAGTTGGTGGTGATGGTAATGGTGGAGGTGGAGATAATGGGGCGGGGGGGGGGGGGGTTCTAGGTGGGGCTTGTGGTGGTGGTGGTACCGGTGGGGGAGTTGGTGGTGATGGTAATGGTGGAGGTGGAGATAATATGGGGGAGGAGGTGTTCTAGGTGGCACTTGTAGTGGTGGTGGTGGTACCGGTGGGGGAATTTAGTGTTGGGAGATTTCGTGGTTGTGATAATGGTGGTGGTGGTGGTGGTTGAGATAATGGTGGGGATTTGGTGATGATGGTGAGGGTGGTGTTGGTTTTCTAGGTGACTCCTGTAGTGCTGGTACCAGTGGGGGAATTCGTGGTGGTGATAATGGTGGGGATTTGGTGGTGGTGGTGGTGGTGGTGGTGATTTCGTCCCTGGTCAGATATGATCCTCAGGAACTTATGCACAAAACTAGTCCAACCGTAACCGTCAAATCATATCTTTTTCATTTTTTTTCACGCGTAATCCGGGACTCCGAAACTAATTTACTAAGGCGGAACCTGACATCACGTCCCACCACAAAATCTGTGTGTGTGTATATATATATATATATGTGTGTGTGTGTGTGTTTATGTGTAAGTGTGTGAGGTTAAGTGTCTCTGTGTGTGTGTATATATATGTGTGTGTGTGTGTGTGTGTGTTTATGTGTAAGTGTGTGAGGTTAAGTGTCTCTCTGTGTGTGTGTGTATATATATATATATATATATATATGTGTGTGTGTGTGTGTTTATGTGTAAGTGTGTTAGGTTAAGTGTCTCTGTGTGTGTATATATATATATATATATATATATATGTGTGTGTGTGTGTGTTTATGTGTGTGAGGCTAAGTGTCTGTTTGTGTGTGGCTCCTATCAACATTTAATATTTAATGTCCAAATCGACATTAATCTTCAATTAATTTGGTTATCAAGAAAAAAGTGATTTAAAATTAAATTCCAAAGTGGTTTTTCCCCCCACGTATAGAAATGAGGTTATACCAGGGTCAGGTGAAAAATGTCATAGTCTGACCAAGATACTCTCATGGAATGACCAAATAAGATTTAATTTTCAACATAGTCGCTGGAAAGAAATAATGCAGTTATTAATAAGAAGAGTCGAAATTAATGCATGTAACATTTCACAGCTCTAGCATCAATCTTACATAGGCTGACAAAGATCCTCTCATAGAATGACCAAATGCAGTTATTAATAAGAAGAGTTGTAATTAATGAAGCAAGATTTCACAGCTTTAGCATTACTCCTTTATAGGCTGACCAAGATCTCTCATAGAATGACCAAATGCAGTTATTAATAAGAAGAGTCGAAATTAATGTATGTAACATTTCACAGCTCTAGCATCAATCTTACATAGGCTGACAAAGATTCTCTCATAGAATGACCAAATGCAGTTATTAATAAGAAGAGTTGTAATTAATGAAGCAAGATTTCACAGCTTTAGCATTACTCCTTTATAGGCTGACCAAGATACTCTCATGGAATGACCAAATGAGGTTTATTTTTCAGTTATTATATATAGTTATTAATAAGAAGAGTTGAAATTAATGCATTTAAGATTTTACAGCCCTAGCATCACTCCTTCATAGTCAGACTATGACCAAGATACTCTCATGTAATGACTAAATGCAGCAGTTATTGATAAGAAAAGTTGAATTAATGCATGCATGCATGATTTCACAGCTCTAGCATCACTCCTTCATAGCCTGATCAAGATACTCTCATGGAATGACCAAATGAGGTTTATTTCTCAACGTAGGCCCTGGAAAGAAACAATACAGTTATTAATAAAAA
>CAXHJY010001498.1:2500-10000 GCA_964016885.1 Eledone cirrhosa | reverse complement strand
TGTGCCTGTGTGCCTGTTTTTATAAATATATATAATGTATATCTTATATATATATATATATATATTATAGAATACTATTAGCTTCTCGCTAAAACAATTTCTATACCTTTCATTCATATATATATATATATATATATATATATATATATATATATATATATATACACACACACACATCTGCTACATATTTATAATCATTAATGAACGTCCATATTTATCTTTCCCTGTCTTTGACAGCTCGTTCTTCAGTAAATGGTCTCCAAACGAGAGGATTAATTCTAATATGAATAATAGCAAAACGTTGCTTTTAATCCTTCCTGCATTGACAACCAAACCACCATGGTTACAATGTTACTGTAATGTGGCCAATATATATATATATATATATATATATATATATATATATAAGGAGAGAGAGAGATACATACACCACACACACATATATATATATATATATATATATATATATCTTTCGTGGCATGTTTGTATTGCTGGGAATATATATATATTTATATATATGAGAGAGAGAGAGAGAGATACACCACACACACACACACACACAGACACACACATATATATATATATATATATATATCTTTCGAGGCATCTTTTGTATTGCTGGGAATATATATATATATATATATATATATGTATATATAAACATATAAATATTTAGATACACACATACATAGTATCTGTATACAACTGTATATACTGTATATATATATATATAAATATATTACACAGAGAGAAGTGTGTTACACAGTGAGATGTGTGTAAAGAATTATTACATGTGAGTTTAACCGTTACCGTATGGAAAACAACACCTACAGGTTGGCAATTAGATAGAAAGAATACTCTAATTCTGATCCTTTTATGTATATATATATATATATATACACATCCATATATATTCATAAACCTCTCTCTCTTTATATATATATATATATATATATATTCATAAATCACTCTCTATATATATTTATTTGTATATATTTACGTTTGTGTTTTTAAAAGCGTATACATATATATGTATACACACACACATATATATATATGTATATATATATAAATGTATATACACACTCGCACATACACACCCACACGCACAAGGAAACACATACACATATGTTTTGGTAGTGCGGGTGTGCTTTTATTCACTACGTTTGATGTCTAGTTGTGTACATCATGATGAACAGAACGGACCAAAGTGATATGCAGATTTGTGCTGCTTCCTACAAAGAACAGAAAGTAGAAGAGACATAAGCAAACCACACCAAACCTCGCCAGACCACGCCAAACCTAGCCAAGCCACACCAAACCCTGCCAAACCACGCCAAGCCAAAAACAATCCCAAAACTAATAACGAAAGAAAAGAAAATAACAAAAAAAAAAAAAAAATAACAAGAACAAGAACAAAACAAAAGAATTAAAGGAAGAAAGAAAGAATTTAGCGTCTGGAAACACAAATGACCGCGGTTTACAATATGGCCGCCCAATACAATATGGCCGCCCAAACAAGTCGTCCTTTGTTAATGGATGCTGTTGAAGAAACTAGAAGCGACAGATTTTTAAGAGTTTATTTACATATGTCAGCGCAATTATCTCATTCAATCAGCAAAGATTCGGTGTTGCCTTCAACAATAAAGCCATTCGCTTGATCGATAAATCCGCTTTTATTGAATAAATATTCAATTCCTTGTATCATCACGGCCGTCGTCGCTGCTGTTGTTGTAATTGTTGTTGTAGTTGGTGTCATTATTGTTGTTGTAGTTGGTGTCGCTGTTGTTGTTGTTGTAGGCAGAGATCGTTTCAACACTTATTTATCCTCAGAAACACGACCATCATCGTTTATTATCATCATCATCATTATTATTTTATTATCATCATTATTATTATTATTATTCGGACAACATATTTTTGTGGCTTATAGTTACGTCCCTTTACATTCTGAGTTCGAATCCCGACGAAGTTAGCTTTGCTTTTCATCCTTACGGGTCGATAAAATAAAGTCCTAGTAACTCACTGGGCGTCAATTTAATAGAATTTCCACAGCATAGCCACGGCATACCACCATCATGGCACACCATAGACACGGCACACAAAAGCCACGGCACAGCACCATCATGGCACACCACCATCACGGCACACCACAGCCATGGCACACCACCATCACGGCACACCACATCTGGGCTATTATAAAATGTGAAAGTGATCAGGCTACAGCTTCATATAAACTTTAAAGCTGTTTTTTTTTAGCCCTTCCGTTCATATATTTAGCCCTTCTCTCCATAGGTTTAGCCTCTTCGTTAATATATTTACCCCTTCCGTTTTCATATTTAGCCTTTTGCTTACATATTTAACACTTCTGTTGCTATATTTAGTCCTTTTATTTACATATTTACCTCTGATGTTGATAGGTTTAGCTCTCCCGTTCATATATTTCTAAGGAAAGGCACTGTTATCTGTTGTTTGTCAACATATTCCTGTCTAGATTATTACAAGTAATAAATATAGTAAGATTTGACCTGTGAGGTGATTGTGTAAGACATTCTGGAAGATTTAACCCCGAGATCATATCTTTAAGACAAGTATTTCATAATTCTGAGCGTAAACTCTTTACTAAGAAATATTTTGAGATTGTTATTTCTGATAAATATTATCACGACTGTATGGATTTAGCTGTACATTTTATCTCTGTTTACTTCCAAGCATCTGTTGGATTAAATCAAAAGGTTACATCTAAATCCTGTGTCACCAACAAAGCCAGCGAGTGTTTACGCTATGTTTCAAACAAACGGATGTAGTTAGCTAACCCTTGACAGAAAAACCTTAATCCTTGACAACTGGCATCAATACATTCTGGTAGTATTTACCAGTATTTACCAATATTTACCAGTATACTACAAAGATAAATACGCTAAAGGTACTCAAGGATATTTAAATAGCAGATAGAATCTATATTTTATTGTAGAGTAAGTGGTTGAGTATTCCGCTACAAACGTGTTTCTTTAATGTCATACGACCGAGTCAACGTAACAAAATGTGCGTGTGGCCTTGTGGTTAGGGTATCCGGATCGCGATCCTAGGGTCGATAACCGGCAAAAATCTGTTGTAGCAGTAATTCGAAGGGTCAGCTATGTCACATTCTGTGTCACACTGATTGTACCTGTAATTCGAAGGGTTAGCCTTTCACATTCGATGTCACAACTATTGTACTTGTACTTTAAAGATCATTGGCTACCTTCAGCGAATTTCTCTTTGTTGCAGGCATTCGGCACATGTCACCTGTGTGAGGACATATTCCCCCCACACACCCTTGTGATGGGATGCCCTGAAAATAATCGTGGGCTCTGCCCCTCTCTCTCACTCGCTCTCTCTCTCTCTCTTTCTCTCTCGCTCTCTCTCTCTATATATCTTTCTCTCTCTTTCTTTCTCTCTCTTTCTCTCTCTCTCTCTTTCTCTCTCTCTCTCTTTGTCTCTCTCTTTCTCTCTTTCTCTCTTTCTCTCTTTCTCTCGCTCTCTTTCCCTTTCTCTCTCTTCTCTCTCTCTTTCTCTCTCTCTTTATCCCTCTCTCTTTTTCTCTCTTTTTTCTCTCTCTTTTTCTCTCTCTCTCTCTTTCTCTCTCTTTATCTCTCTCTTTTTATCTCTCTTTCTCTCTTTCTCTCGCTCTCTTTCCCTTTCTCTCTTCTCTTTCTCGTTCTCTCTCTCTCTCACTCTCTCTCTCACTCATTCACTCTTTTTCTCTCTCTGCCTCAGCCCCCCCCCCTCCCCCTCTCTCTAATTATTCAGTTGAGATAAATTAAAAAAAAAACATCCCACTCCAGGGTTTAACTGCCATGAAACCACAGGTATCCTGCTACATTAGAAGGTATTTTTTACATAATCTTTAACTACAGCAGAGATGTGTGTGTGCGTGTGTGTGTGTGTGTGTGTGTGAGAGAGAGAGAGAGAAAGAAAGAAAGAGAGAGAGCCCTCTTGTCCGTGTGTGTCTGCTTGTTTGGTGGGGTTGTTCGGGGAGTATAGTGAATCCTCCATACCATCCTACCTTCCAGAGCCTACCCGCCTGTTAATCTGTCTGCAATTTGGCGACAAGAAAATACCAAGGTGCTTTTCTCTATAATCTCGCAGAAACAGGCCTAAATCTAACAGATTGTTTAATATATTAGTAAAATATAAAAAAAAACAAGACAACCAGCTACGAACGGGTGAGAGAGAGTGTGTGTCGGTGGGTAATAACTCACCCCTAAATACACCTCCGGATACTTCATAGTAATTAAATTGTCGTTAATCTAATTAATGTTGATAATTTAAATTCTCCTTCCTCCCTGCCTATTCCTCCCACTACCGAAGTTGACACCACATCTTTCTTCCTTGTACCTAACTGTTTTCCAAATGAAATATAATGAAAATTTAATTTTTAATGTTTTTTTAACTTAGTCGGATGTGTGTGTGTGTGTGTGTGTGTGTCAGTGTGTTTGTTTGTGTGTTTGTGTGTTTGTGTGTTTCTTTGTGTATGTCTGTGTATGTGTGTGTGTGTGTGTGTGTGTGTCCTTGCATGTGTGTGCCTATATACAAGTGTTTGTAAGTCTATGAGAGTGAATGTGTCTGTATGTATTGTATATATGTATGGATGTATATACACATGTATATATATATATTCATACATTCATATATATATATATATATATATTGTTTGTGTATGTATTGTATGTATATATATGTGTGTGTGTGTTAACGTGTGTGTGTGTATATATATATATATATATATAGTGTGTGTGTGTAGTAATATTTATTAATACAGAAACATTCATTATTCTTTCGTTTTCTTTTCATCTTAATTTCTCTTTTTCTTCACCACACACACATAGTTTTGAAAATATTTAATATTACATTCCCTCGACACACACATATATATATACACACACACGCACACACATATATATATATATATACACACACGCACACGCATATATATATATATAAATATTCCTATTCACACACACACTCGTACAATCACACACCCACATTCATGCACACACACTTTCTCAGATACATATCCACACACACACACACACACTGACACACACACTCTCTCTCACACACACACAGACACTGACACACACACACACACACACACACACACACACACACACACACACACACACACACACACACACACACACACACACACACACACACACACACACACTCTCTCTCTCTCTCTCTCTCTCTCTCTCTCTCTCTCTCTCTCTCTCTCTCTCTCTCTCTCTCTCTCACTGACACACACACACACACACACACCAACTTGAAAATGTTCAATATTTCATTCCGTTGACACACACATAATTTTAATGGCGGACCTTACGTTGACGTTAGTATCTCGTTAAATTTGTGTTTTGAAACGGTTACCATTCCACCACCCTTTCCATCAACAATACCACCACCTCCACCGTCATGCCCACCATCAACAATACCACCACCTCCACCGTCATGCCCACCATCAACAATACCACCACCTCCACCGTCATTCCGACCATCAACAATACCACCACCTCCACCGTCATCGGAGGTAACCACAGTAAGTAAGGTACTCAATACATAGCAGAGTATAAAAGTTTTAATATAGATGAGATTCTACAGGACTAAAACTGTTTCATTCTTTAGAAATCATCAGGAATCTCTGATGATTTCTACAGAATGAAGCAGTTCTAGTCCTGTAGAATCTCATCTATATTAAAACATATATATATATATATAAAGTAGAAGTTGTCTTTAATTTGTTGGAAGTCCGACAAACATAAATGTTTATAACTGATTTAGAGACTCAACAGATAACTGGAGTAAATATTCAATGATATTAAATATCATTTAATATCATTGTATATATATATATATATATATATACATGTAGGAGGTGAGTTTTATTGTACCACAATAAAGCAATGCAAATATCGGATAAGTAGCACTCAACAGTTTATAGGACTGGAGTATAAATAATATAAGAGCAAAAGATGGAACTCTTTTAACCATCTTTTGATCTTATATATATATATATATATATATATATATATATATATATATATATATATATATATATATATATACAGACTCATAAGTTTCAAAACGCTTGTACAATGCGTTAGAAAAATACAAAGGGCAAATGATGACAAATAAAACTATACAAAGTAATGCTTTGCCCAGTTTATTTTAACATATTTCAGGGCTACAACCCCCTTTTCAAATGTGGAGCTGAAACAGTTCTAAACAAAACGAACGATCGATAAGTCCTTCCTTAACTTACACACACATACAATACACTCTAATGATTCCTTCCCAATTTCTCAATAGGCTAATATTTCTTCTCTGGGAGCCAAGTTCTTTGATCTGAGAATACCTGGATTGAAATACTAAAAGAATCCTAACCTAAAATCATACCATATCTACACTTTCCGTCTGTCTGTCGCTGATGAAGAGGCCAGTTCTTGCCGGAGCAGAGGTCGATTATTGCCGGATGAAAATGAAATTTTAAAGACAAATCTCTACAACTCGTCTGTTGAACATCTACTAGCATGTGCTAGCATGTGTGGTATATGCCACATGGAGCCTGCATGTGTGGCATAAGCTACATGATGCTAGCATGTGTCATGCACGTGCACTAGAAACCCGAAAAAAAGATACAACAAAATCAAAAAATATATAATAATGAACTATACAGGAACTGGAAAAAGTTGACGGAATTGAGAATTAATCAAAAGACACTGAATACCAAAATTACGAAAGTATCATTCCAACCCAAAAAGACGAATGAAAGACGAAAAGCTGAAGATGCGGAGAGAGAAAGAGAGTGCACAAATGACTGGAGAAGTATTGGATAAATATTTTACAAATTCGAAAGCAAATACGAAGAGAGTGAGGAATATAAACGTCTTCAAAGTATTTGGCCAGCACGCTACCTTATATCTAGTTACATTTTGATAAAATCTTCTTCTTCTTCTTCTTTTTCTTCTTTTTCTTCTTTTTCTTTTTTTTTCTTCTTTTTCTTCTTTTCTTTCTTCTTTTTCTTTTTCTAGAGAGGGTCGTGGGGTCAGAGTCCTCAAACACTCCCTCCAGTGAGTCCTATTAGAAGCAACCGTCTCCAACTGATCTGGCTGGATCCCCAAGCCTGACCAGCCAAGTTCATGGATATATATACCCAGCCATCTTGCTCGGGATCTACCCCTGGGTCTCCTGCCTGTTGGTTTCGCCAGTAAAATCTGTCTCTCCAGCGATTCTTTCCTGAGACATTCTAACCACACGTTCATAGTATCGGAGCTGTGATCTCTCAATTCGGAGAAGTAGCAGCTTTACCTTGAGTGACACAAGCGATTCATCCCTGAGACATTCTACCCACATGCTCATAGTATGGGAGATGTGATATCTCAATTTTTTCTTCAGCTCTTGATCTCTAAAGCTATGATGGTGAGAAATATGGCTGGAACAATCTAGCAGCATTATTTT
>CAXHJY010001497.1:20000-23042 GCA_964016885.1 Eledone cirrhosa | reverse complement strand
TGTGTGTATGTATGCATGTATGTATGTATATGGCTACAGCGTCTTTAATTAACATCTCCATTAACAATATCACAAACCGTAGCTGCGCCTACAATAGCATCAAGAACAACAAAATCATCAACAAAACCATAATAGCAACAGCAACAACAACACTTGCAGCAAGCACAACGGCAACGAGATCAGCTACGACATTAACAACAACACCAGCAATAACAGCAACAACAAAGTAATCAACAACAAAAAAAAGCAATAAAAACAACAGTAGGAACAGTAAGAGGATCAACGCCGAAAAGAACAGCAGCGAAATCAGTAGCAACATAAGCAGCAACAACAGTATCAGCAACAACAGCGAAAACAACAACATAAAGCAACAGCAATAACAGTAATACAACAGCAGCAATAACAACGAAAACAACAACATAAAGCAACAGCAATAACAGTAATACAACAGCAGCAATAACAACGAAAACAACAACATAAAGCAACAGCAATAACAGTAATACAACAGCAGCAATAACAACGAAAACAACAACATAAAGCAACAGCAGTAACAACAACAACAGCAGCAATAACAACAGAAGTAAGAGAAACAACTACAACAGCAAAAGTAACAACAGCAGCAATAACAACAACAACAACAACAACAAAAACAACAACAACAGCAGCAATAACAACAGCAAAAATAACAACAGCAGCAATAACAACAACAACAACAACAACGCAATAACCACAGCAGTAACAACAAGAAAAGCAACAGCAAATACAATAGCAATAAAAACATCAGCAATATCATCAACAACAATAACAACAGCAACAAATAACAGCAGTAACAGCAATAACAACAACAGCAACAATAATAATACAACAGCAGCAATAACAACAACGGCAATAACAACAACATCAGCAATAACAACAACATCAATAACAACATTAGCATAATAACAACAGTAACAATAATAATATCAACAGCAGCAATAACAACAACATCAATAACAACATTAGCAATAATAACAACAGTAACAAAAACAACAGCAGTAAAAGCAACACCAATAACAGCAAAGACAACAGCAATAACAACAACAACAGCAATAAACAACAGCAGCAGCAATAACAACAACAGCATCAATAATAACAACAACAGCAATGACAACAAGAAAGGCAATAACAACACCAGCAACAGTAACAACAGCAATAACAACAATAGCAATGACAACAACCACAGCAATAGCAACAACAACAGCAATAACAGCAACAAAATGAACAGCAATAACAACAACGGCAATAACAACAACAACAACAATACCAACAGCTGAAATATCGCTAATAAAAACAAACAAACCAACAAACAAACAAACAAACAAACAATAACAACAACAACAAAAACAAACAAGGCACGCAGTGGTGGTGCAGCAAGTGTTACAACTATTTGACGCTTGGTGCACATAAGGTTGGCGGGGGGGGGGGGTAGTGGATAGGTGGATAAAGGTGGGTGATGAATGGAAAGTAGAGAGGGTTTGATATAAGAAGAAGGTAGAAGGATGGATGTGGGGGTGGAAGGAAGGGGTTGGTATAGCGTGACATAGGGTAAGGTGAGGTAAAATGTAACGATAAACATTGAGATTTTGTCGAGTGATTATAATTAAAAGATGAATGAAATGCTTTGGTTCTTCTTAATTAAGCTATTGACGATGAAACCGAATAACGAACGACAAAAAAAATGACAACATAAAATATATATTTTTTAAGGATTTATTTACATTATTTACATTTATATTATATTTTTTAAGTATTTATTTATATTATATGTTTATATTATATTTGTTAAGTATTTATTTATAACATATATGTTTATATTATTTACATTTATATTATATATTTAAGTATTTATTTATATGATATATGTTTATATTATATTTTAAGTATTTATTTATATTATAAGTTTATGTTATATTTTTTAACTATTTATTTATATTATTTACATTTATATTATATTTTTTAAGTATTTATTTATATGATATATATTATATTTTTCATTATTTTAATATTTATTTGCATATTTTGTTATCTATTTTTATTTATAAATACATTTATATCATATCTTATATATATATATAGATATATATATTTAAATCTTGTATATATACAGTATATATACACACACACGCACACATGTATATATATATATATATATATATATATATATATATATATATATACATTTAAATCTTGTTTATATATATATTATATTTATTTACATATATATATTTAAACCGTGTTTATATGTATTATATTTGATTATATATATATGCATATTTTATGTATATTATTTATAGATAGATGTTGTATATTCACTTATTTTATTTTTCCTTTTATATTTATATATATATATATATATATATATATATATATATATATATATATATATATATATATATATATATATATATATATATATGTTGTTGTTATTTTTATTTTTTTCATGATGTCAGATTCAGGAGTTGAAGTTGTCTAAAAGAATCACATTGAAGAGAATTGATAAATATGCAAATAGATAAATTAATATAAATATATAAATAATATATCGTGATATAAATAAATATATACATAATAAATAATTAAATTATATATATATATATACACACACACAATATCGGTTCCGATCCAACAATTTGGGGGAAGGGAAAGTCAATTAAATCGCCACTTTACTGGTACTTTATTTCATCGACCCTGTAAAAATGAAAAGCAAAGATAGGTAACCTTGGCGGTATTTGAACAATATATATATATATATATATATATATATATATATATATATATATATATATATAGGAACGAGTAGGATCCCGACGGCTGAGCTCTAGCCGTTTCGACGGCTAATTCTGAATTAGCCGTCGAAACGGTTTGAGTCGTCGGGGTCCTACTCGTTCCTATTACCCACACTACTACCCTAAGTATTGAGTGCTTTGGTGCGTTATGGTCCACCTGGTTCCTTACCACATTTCCTTCGTATATATATATATATATATATATATATATATATAT
>CAXHJY010001497.1:0-5000 GCA_964016885.1 Eledone cirrhosa | reverse complement strand
CCTGATAAATCTGTTATAAATAACGCCAAATTATTCCTTAAATCACAATTTTCTGTCTTGAAAATCAAAGGGGATAATGGTGTCTTATATTTGATAAGACGAGAAAATATATCATCGTCATACTTAGAATGACTGAATTTAGTGTGTATTTACTTTTTATAAATGTCTCATTTATTTTGTTCCCATTAATATATGTTATGGACCCATAACACCTAATGGAGTCTTAAGGAGTTCTGTCGTAAAACGAGGTGTTTCCTTTAAACCTGGCTTGAAGTTTGAACAGAGCCGATTTCTTCCAGGAAAGGAAATAGTGATAGAGAAGAAATGTAGAAGAGATATAGAGAAAGAATAGACCCCAGTACTAATATTATTTTATTTTTATCAAGTTCAAAATGGTCTCAGTATCGGCCACTCTCTGATAGGTTTGTGGTAGAGCATGTAGCAGTGGAGACTTCCGGCGTTCTAAGCCCCCCGGACCACATCCTTGCGCTCACTGCTAACGGAAGAGAGTTGGTTGCCTGTACGTGCAAACCCCACGAGGTAGAGTATCCATTCTAGCGAGTCTCCATCGCCGTCCTGTCTGCCGGGACCAAGAAGCAGATGGTGAGTTTATTGGAGGTGGATGATACTCGTTCGGACGTCACTCATATACATACATTTACGAAATATATAAAAAGTGTGAACATAGACGAAAAGCAACATGATCTGGAATTCAAACTTGAATATTTTATATCTTATTGTAATATCTCCATAATAGTTTAGTTGTAGCGCTTACTAGGTCTGTACAAATTGCCGTTAAATCTGCATCAAATACTATAATGAAATATTTTGCAAGAAGGAAAAATTATATAATGTAGATATGGCTTTATCGGTAGAGAGTTGGATTCAGAACCGTTAGGTTGCGAGTTCAATTCCTGAACCGGGTGATGCGTTGTGCCCTTGAGCAAGACACTTTATTTCACGTTGCTCTTTCAACCAGGAGTTGCGATCAGTTGATAGAATCAGCAATGGAAAGACCAAATGAAAGATTGTTCCCATGGTTCGATCGGAGGAGATCTATCCCACACGGAAAGTGAATGAGTTGTGGGGTCTTGTTGATTGATCGGAGTGAGTTTTAAACAAGAAGAGCTATCACTCTACTTTGATTCGAAATTGAAATACAAAAGCACCACATTAAATACTCTAATAGAACTACTTCAGAACTTTACGATACATAACACTTCCGCGAAATAACATGGAGAAGCATTAATGGCTCTGATAATACCACCATGTAAACATTATTTTGGGGTTGTGATAGAGTTAATTTTAAACCAACCAGTGAATGGGTGATTGTTAATATATAAGTCGACCCGGGACCCAGGCGGGGTTTGAACACGGCATATATTAAATCAACAATAAACCTATAGTAGAAGCCATGTATTTCGGGTGTTGTACAATTTCTGACAGATTAGTGCCAAAATAAATGACTTTCTTAATGAATGTTAGCGGCACCAAACAAGGATGGTAAGGTTTTGTGGTCACCCCACCCTCTCTAAATAAATGCAATGGTATAAATATATACGAGTCAAATTGAATGTTGTTGACCACACCCCGCAGGAATTCATTCATTTCCCTCACGTCTACCCCCTTCCAATTCCTCTCCCTCCCACTCCACCCCATACACCCCTTCTCCTCCCCTATTTGTTCCATTCATTGATACAATCCACTAATTCATTTCATTTGTTACTTTGTTTTTAGGTTTGCTAGAGTTTCTGATTGTGTGTTTATATATATATATATATATATATATATATATATATATATATATATATATATATATATATATATTTATATATATATATATATATATATATATATATATATATATATATATATATATATATATATATATATATATATATATGTATATATATGTATATATATATATATATGTATATATATATGTATATATGTATATATATATATATATATATATATATATATATATATATATTTATATATATATATATATATATATAAAAGTATATATATGCATATATATATATATATATATATTATATATATAAAAATATGTACATATATATTTATATATATATATATATATGTATATATATGCATATACATATATATATATATATATATATATATATATATATATATGTGTGTGTATGTATATATATGCATATACCTATATATATATATATATATATATTACATATACATATGTCATTTTACTACTGATAATGTTATTGTATGTTTGTGTGTGTGTGTGTATTTAGGTCGTATTGTATTCTATGACATTATATACATACATTCATATGTATATATATATATATATATATATATATATATATATATATATATATATATATATATACATATACATTTAATGATGGCTAAATGCCAGCAACAATACAATCTTGCAATATGATATTGTTGATTGCTGACCAGAAATATGGAGGCACAACAAGGAAATAATTGACCATAATCAGACGACAATGAACAGCAACAGTGACAACAGCAACAAACAAACAACAGAAACATAATGAAGAAAACAAACAAATATAAACAAACATATTAAAAAAAAAAACGTAAAAAGACACAAAATACACAGCTATCATTATTATAAAAATAACAACCATAAATAACGACACCAACAACACCAACAACGACAACAACGATGACGACAACAACAACAACAACAAAAACAACAACAACAATAACAATAACAACAACAAGAAAAATTATCTTTATAACTACAGCAACAATAAAAAATACCGTTCATACATAAAACTACAGTAATGGTTTCTGATTTAGGCACATGGCAAACAATTGTAGGAGAGGGGGAAAGTCGATTATATAGACCTCATTACATTACTGGTACTTTATTTTATCGACACCGGCTAGGATGAAAGGCAAAGTTAAACTTAGCGGGCACAGGGCAAACACTTTCAAGGGAGAGGGAGAGTCAATTATATCGACCCAAGTGTGTTACTGGTACTTTAGTTTATCGACAATTGGTTTTTGATTTAGGCACAGGTAAACTATTTTGCTGGAGGGGGACAGTCTACTAAAACGATCTCAGTGTGTTACTGGTATCTTATATTATCGACACCACCAAGGATGAAAGTTGAAGCTAACGTCAGTGGGATGAGAATAATAATAAAGTTTTCTGATTTAGACAAAAGCCAAACAAATTTAGGGGAGGGGAAAGTCGATTATTTATAAATTTGAAATCAATATATTTATTCCGTTCCTTCCTCATCTCACTCTTTTTCTTCCTATTTCGTCTTTTATTTCTCATCTTCCGAAACGTGAAGACTCTTTTCCTAATATATCAAACATTAAACTAATACATTATCCATTGCACAATGTTGTTAGATTTGTTTTTCCGGTTTGCTATTCGGATATATATATATATATACCTCTATATATATACATACATACATATAAATATATCTATATATATATATATATATATATATATATATATATATAGAGAGAGAGAGAGAGAGAGAGAGAGAGAGAGAGAGAGAGAAGTCTACCAAAATATACGGTAGTGTCCAATCCGTATTAAGAACTCAATGTAATCCAAATATAGAAGATATCATGAAAAGAGAAGATACATTCAAAAATTTACGATAAAAATCATAGGAGACCAGATGGCATGTATATGTGAAGGTATGTATATCTCCTCTGATAATTTGTAATATTTTTACATAGATCTATATGATATACATACCAACACACATATACATCCCAGAAACGATCGTAAAATGATGAATTTTTTAATATGAAGAACTTGTTCTTTGTGTTTATTTCATTGTTTTTATTAATTTTTATATATATATATATATATATATATATATATATATATATATATATATATATACATATATATATACATATATATATATATATATATATATATATATATATATATATATATATATATATATATATACATATATATATATATATATATATATATATATATATATATATATATATATATATATAGAGAGAGAGAGAGAGAGAGAGAGGGAGAGAGAGAGAGAGAAAGAGGGGGAGCAGATGATTATTATTAAAGCTGTCTAAATAGTAACAAAATATAAATATATATTACAGCAATGGTTATTATAGAGTTAGTTAAGAGGAGACAACCTAGTTAAATACCAAACATCAAACATTGCCACCATTAAAGTCAACACAAATATTCTCCAGGAATTGGCTGCTCGCGTGCCATTATAGCAGTAGAACTTTACAGTATTAACCTTATAGATCAATGTATGCTAACCATGCGATCATTAAGGACCATATTTGCCCCCACATGCCCTCAATATGTACAGTAATTTATACCCAATCTACTTTGGACTAATTTTCTGAAGTATCGCGCGCCAGATTATTCGGCTAAGTGCTAGCAGGTGGCTTAATCATAGTGTCTGTGTAAATATGGTAAATATGCAAGTGTATATATATATATACATATGTCTCTCTCTCTCTCTCTCTCTCTCTCTCTCTCTCTCTCTCTCTCTCTCTCTCTCTCTCTCTCTCTCTCTCTCTCTCGCTCTCTCTCACTCTCTCTCTCTCTCTCTCTCGCTCTCTCTCTGTATATAAACATATATGTATATATATATATATATATATGTACGTATATATATATGTATATATATGTATGTATGTATGTATATAAACATAGATACACGTACACTCCCTAAAACATGTGTCCATTCAATTAGAATTAGAAACTAACACAAACGCACACATAAATATATGTATATATTTATACATATATATATATATATATATATATATATATATATATATATATATATATATATATATATATATATATATATATATATATATATATACGCACACACTGTATATATGCACACACAGACACACACAAACACAGAGGCGCGCAAACATCCATTCATACATAAAACGTAATATGACCTTAAAGTAGTTTGCTGCAAATGAACGTCGAAAAATTATTT
>CAXHJY010001496.1:37500-42067 GCA_964016885.1 Eledone cirrhosa | reverse complement strand
CACACACTCACACACATCCCCCAAAGACAACACACACACACACACCCCAAAGAAAACAACTACTTTTATAAAGGAAAGTCTATCCAATATCCTGACCCTGGATAACTTTCCACTGTTTTTCTTCCATCATATTACATCTCCACTATCAATAATAACCCCCCCCTCCACTATCAATAATAACCCCCCCCCTCCACTATCAATAATAACCCCCCCCTCCACTATCAATAATAACCCCTCCCCCCACTACTATCAGTAATAACAACTCCCCCCCCCACCACTATCAGTATCAAGGTAATATTATTATTATAATAGTTTCTGATTTAGGCACAAGGCCAGCAATTTGAAGGGGCGGGGAAAGTCAATTAAATTGACCTCAGTGCATTACTGGTACTTTATTTTATCGACCCTGTAAGAATGAAAGGCAAAGCTAACCTCGACGGGATTTGAATTCAGAACGTAAAGGGCCGTAACTCTATTCCGTGAAGCATGTCCGACGCTCTACCGATTCTAGGGGCTGTTGTGGTGAAGATCCTGGCTAAAATGTCTGACAAAGTTCAGAAGGAACCATGTCCACTGGGTTCAAAGTAGAAGGTACCTTCATATTTCTTGTTATTTATTATAATTAAACCAATATCATAATTATTTGAGGAGGTAGTGGAGTGGCAGAATTGGTAGAGCATCAGACAACATGCACTGCAGTATAGAGTTATGGCCCTTTACATTCTGAGTTGAAATCCTACTGAGGGTGGTGAGAGCAGATCTTAAATCGCTGAAACTCACAGAAGAGATGACAAAGGAACGTGAAGGCTGGAGAGATGCCGTGTTTAAAAGTACCGGCCAACCTATGCTAGTGTGGAAAAACAGACATAGAAACGATGATGATGATGTTGTTTTTAAGATCAGGAAGATTCTTCAACTGTGTCAGAGAGACATGGCTACCTCCTGAGTGTTGGTGTCTCAATAAAATACACGTGGTAGTGAAAGAGATCTTATGTGAAAGAAGGTTCAGTACCCTGGCATCTGACCGGTCAGTAGCTCTGCTAGAATACTGAGCTGTTCTGTGATGACCTGTCTAACCCTTGCTATCAGAGACAAACAGATATCAAATGGTAATGATGATAAACACTCTAACATAAACATGTTTGTTATCATAGAACCAGGGGCAGTTTCAGTCAACTTGGTACCAAAACGTGATGTGGTTATGTAAAACATCCTTATAATTATATTAGAGTGTGAGATGATTGATTTAGCTGAGTGGAGATAGCATACCTCGCAGGTTAACATTTGGTAGCAGCTCTTAACATTTTCAACTGAAATCCAGCTAAGGTCGACTTTACATCCTTTGGAGTCAATAAAAGAAACAGTCAAGTAGTGAGGTCAATTATATACACCCTGGGGTCAATTAAATAGACCCATCTTCAGAAAATGTCCGGCCTTTTCCCTGCTTATAATCATGAACCTATTGAGAGCACTGGATAACAATTAACTAGTGTGCCAACAAAGGAGCCTCTATACACGCTAGAAATAGCAGCAAAATCTCCCTCAAATCAGGACATAATGTCTTGCTGTATATACTCAAATATAAGCCGAGGAATATGTGAACCCTCTCCCAAAAAATCGATGGTAAAATGGAAGGGGTCCCTCCAGATATATACGCCATCTAAACCATGTGTCAGCTTATAAATAAGGTTTGGCTTTTGCTCATTTCTCAGACATACAACGAGGGAAGACATATGCAAGTATATTCAGAGTGGCTTATATACAAGTATATTCAGAGTGGATTATATACAAGTATATTCAGAGTGGATTATATACAAGTATATTTGGAGTGGATTATATACAAGTATATTTGGAGTGGATTATATACAAGTATATTTGGAGTGGCTTATATACAAGTAGATACAGTAATACAGTGTAAAGAAGATATCAGATAATGCAGTCCTAGACACATGCTATGTCTAAAACAAAAACACAAAAACTGATGGAATGTCTTTGATAAAAAGATCTACGAGAGCTAAACAATAAGACTGCCACTAGCTAGAATCTGCTGCAGTTGTTTCCTAACAAAATACAGCAATTATAACAAACGAAAGCTGTTAAAATATTGACTTATGAAACTATTAATACTATGTTTTGCATAAAAACATCAGATTTAATAAGTAAATAAAGAAAACACTGACAAATATAAACACATGAAACAGCTTTATACAACACTATTAAATATACATTATTATGTGTGTATATATGTATATATATATATATATATACAGGGTGCACCCAAAATTGTATACCCGAATAAGTATAATTATTCATTTTTTTAGCTCATTTAACCCGATAGACTAGCAAAAAGTAAATAACTAACGACTTTACCAAGTAGTTAACTAATTAACAACATAATGTAGCAACTAACTAAATTCCTGGTTGACTTATTAAATTATTTAGCAGCAAACGACTCTAATGAAATCTTATTAACACTTTAATTAAATCTTTGCACCAACTAAACTCAACCAACACACAAATTAGTTTACATTACATACTGTAGTGGTGGTAGTAGTAGTGGTAGTGGTGGTAGTAGTAGTGGTGGTGGTAGTAGTAGTGGTGGTGGTGGTAGTAGTGGTAGTGGTGGTGGTGGTAGTAGTGGTAGTGTTGGTGGTGGTGGTAGTGATAGTAGTAGTAGTAGTATGTGGTGATGATGAGAGAATAAATGGGGGGAAAGAGGTGAGGGGAGGGGTGAACATTTCCTTCAAAGACTGAGATGTGGATAGACTGAGATGATGAGGAGAGAGAGGGGGAGGGGCAGAGGTGGGAGAGAGAGAGAGCGAGAGAGAGAGGGGGGGAGAGAGAGAGGGGAGAGAGGGAGAGAGAGAGAGGGGAGAGAGAGGTTGGAGGAGAGAGAGGTTGAGAGAGAGGTGAGAGAGGTTGAGAGAGGTGAGAGAGGTGGGAGAGAGAGGTGGGAGAGGGTGGGGAGAGGTTGAGAGGTGGGAGAGGGTGGGGAGAGGTTGAGAGGGTGGGGAGAGGTTGAGAGGTGGGAGAGGTTGAGAGTGAGAGAGAGGTGGAAGGAGAGTGGGAGAGGTTGAGAGAGAAGTGGGAGAGGTTGAGAGAGAGGTGGGAGAGGTTGAGAGAGAGGTGGGAGAGGTTGAGAGAGAGGTGGGAGAGGTTGAGAGAGAGAGGTGGGGGGAAGAGAGTGGGAGAAACAGAAGTAAATACATTGGAACATGATCTGTACATGTCTTACTACATAAGAACACCAAACTGCTGGGAAATAACATATAACCTATTTGAACTATTTGTAAATCTTCAACATTTAAGAATATAGTCATTTCAGGGTGTAAAAAACCCCCAAAAACCCGAAATAGAAAACAGTTTTCTATATAACAGATTAAAAAAAAAAAAAAAAAGGGCGAAAGTAAATTAAGAAGAAAAGCCGTCCCTTAGCAACTGGAACAGACATTTCTGATGTGTCTTTCTACTACATGAGTCACTCAAAAGTTGCTAACATGGAAACTTAATTTTTGTATTAAACCTGCTCTTATCAGCTGTCCTATTTATCAAGTTAGGATACTGAACTCACTAGAAGTTATGTTGGTACCACAACATCCAGGCCGAAACAAATGAGGTCGTGTAGGTGTCACGACAAAAAACCTCCCAGTCCACACTGTAAACGTGGTTGGTGTTAGGAAGGGTATCCAGCCGTAGAAAACCCTGCCAGACATTCCTATACGAGCAAGAAACCACTCTTGCCTCAAGTGGGAAAATTCCACATGCTAGTGTGGAAGATGGACGTTAAACGATGATGATGATGATGACTACTATTTCTGTCTCTCTCTACCAAAATAAGGAATCAGGCCATCTCTGTCTCTCTCTCGCAGGAGCCAGACTTTCTGTCTTTCTCTGCCAGCTCAAACAATCAGACTCTCTCTGTCTGAACAAAGGATCAGCTACTGTCTATTTTGGTTTTAAGTAGTTTTATAGTTTTAGATATAAATCACATTTCTGTTAAATGATGGACATTGATTAGCTGAGTACATTATGTTGATTTCCCTTCTCAAATCTCACTAACATTTCTCGTTGACACTTCACACCATATGTACTAATGGACTAGTTACTACAATACACCACATGTGACACACAAATGGATCAGTTATTACTTCACACCACATGTGACACACACGGACTAGTAACTACATCACAAACATACGTATTACGTTGTTCACTTTCCAAACACAATCACATCCACAACACTAATTTTACATGCTAACTCAAACCTTGTATTTTGTTTATGAATGTTCCAATCAAGAATTGTTAGTTTAGTGTCTCTCACCTTTATCTACCTGTAAGCTGTACTATATGAACTTCTGGGAGTAAACAGTACATACTGTTTACCAATATTATATTGTGGTATAACTCTACAGGTTGGTTGATGACCTCATACCATGTCACAACTAAACTATTTCTTCTCTTTTTATTGTCCTTCTTGTTCACACTACTCTATTATTGCTTTCTCTCTGTCTATGGAAATAAGTGTGTGTATATATATATATATATATATATATATATGTGGGTGTAT
>CAXHJY010001496.1:12500-20000 GCA_964016885.1 Eledone cirrhosa | reverse complement strand
ATATGTGTATATGTATATATATATATGTGTCTCTGTGTGCGTGTATATATATATATATATCATATATGTATAAAATGTAGAAAGTATGAGGTTTTGTTGTTTCTCATCATCAAAAGTCCCTTAAACTCCCTTCTATTCTCCATAATAAAAAGATATTTCTTCAGTCATAGCCGAATCCTTATCTTCTAAAACTTGATTAAATCCCTCCCACCGTCTCTTTCTCTAGCTCTGTTGTCTTGTTTAGGTATCAGGGAATCTTTCCAAAACCCCAACATTTCTTCCTATCATTCTCCACAAACATGACAAGATCCTTATTCAGTTAAAACCCTGCCACAAGCATATTGCCCCTAAATATATATATGTCATCATCATCATCATCGTTTAAAATCCATCTTTCATGCTAGCACGGGTAAGACAGTTTTCCATTTGATGGGGGGATGGTCAGGAGACTGTGTCTCGCTCGTACGGAAGTGTCTCTGGCAGGCTTTTTACACCTGGATGTCCTTCCTAACACCAACCACACTTACATATATATATATATATATATATATATATATATAGTGGAGGTGATATATATATATATATATATATATATATATATATAGTGGAGGTGGTGATATATATATATATATATATATATATATATATAGAGTGGAGGTGGTGATATATATATATATATATATATATATATAGAGTGGAGGTGGTGATATATATATATATATATATAGAGTGGAGGTGGTGATATATATATATATAGTGGAGGTGGTGATATATATATATAGTATATAGTATATATATATATATATATATATATATATATATATATATAGTGGAAGTGGTGATATATATATATATATATATATATATATCTATATATATATATATATATATATATATATATATACTATATATATATAGCAAAATTAATGATTACTTTGATTAGAGCAAGTGTATCAAATCTGTAGTTAAGGGACATGATTGATTTAAACTGACACCAGTATATAACTGGTACATTTTACTGTGGATTTTTTGTTGTTTTGACATCTGGAAGAATGAAAGGCAAATTGTCACATTTAGTTCTATGATGATGATGATAAGGGAGAGGAGGAGGTAAATACTGACACTCTACTGATTCTACCATCCACTACCTTCACTATCAATTCTGTATGAAGCCAATGTGAGACACGAGACAGTCATTCAATATGTTAGAAAGAGCAGCTAAATATTCTTTTAAATCACACCCCTGATATCCTTTAAACCACACCTTGATATCCTTTAAATTACACTTTGATACCCTTAAAACCCCACACCCTGATATCCTTTCAATCACACCTTGATACTCTTTAAACCACACCCTGGTATCCAATCATTTAATCTGATAGCAGAACACAGAGGCTTATACCGGCACACAGACACATTGGAGCACACACAAATATAGGCACACACAGAGACACACAGAGACACACACAGAGACACACATTGGGGCACACACAGAGTCACACAGAGGCACACATTGGGGCACACACAGAGGCACACACACAGACACATTGGAGCACACACAAATATAGGCACACACAGAGACACACAGAGACACACACAGAGACACACATTGGGGCACACACAGAGTCACACAGAGGCACACATTGGGGCACACACAGAGGCACACACACAGACACATTGGAGCACACACAAATATAGGCACACACAGAGACACACACACAGAGACACACACACACATTTCTGATGTAATTTTAAAAAAATGGTAAAAAAAAATTATAAATAAAGAAGAGAAGAGAAGAAATAGTGTCTTAGACTAAGAAAAGCAATAGAAATGTCTTTCAGGTTGACCAACTTTGGAAATCCTGCAATCTCTAGTTTCAAGGTTGAAGGTTACAGTTTCAAACACACAAATCACTCATTTCCACCAGGTAGGGGGGGGGGGGGAGGGGGAGGGGGATAAGTCAGGTGATATGTTTTATTATTGTTATTGATCCCCACTTTAAAAAAAAAAAAATTTTGAAATAAATCTCATTTTAATATATCATCACCATCATCGCCATCGTCATCATCACCATCATCGTCACCACCATCACCATCACTACTACTATCATCATCATCATCACCATCATCATCCCCACCACCATCATCATCAACACCGTCGTCACTGTTTTACATCTATTTTCCATGGTAGCATGGGTTAGACAAGCTGTCCTATACTGACACTTGTCTGGTCAGTTGATCATGTCTGGCTTCTATGATATTTCACGTTGCTTCGACTGGAGCAACGTGAAATAAAGTGTCTTGCTGAAGGACACAATGGACTGGAGCAACGTGAAATAAAGTGTCTTGCTGAAGGACACAATGGACTGGAGCAACGTGAAATAAAGTGTCTTGCTGAAGGACACAATGCACTGGAGCAACGTGAAATAAAGTGTCTTGCTGAAGGACACGATGCACTGGAGCAACGTGAAATAAAGTGTCTTGCTGAAGGACACAATGCACTGGAGCAACGTGAAATAAAGTGTCTTGCTGAAGGACACAATGCACTGGAGCAACGTGAAATAAAGTGTCTTGCTGAAGGACACAATGCACTGGAGCAACGTGAAATAAAGTGTCTTACTGAAGGACACAATGCACTGGAGCAACGTGAAATAAAGTGTCTTGCTGAAGGACACAATGCACTGGAGCAACGTGAAATAAAGTGTCTTACTGAAGGACACAATGCACTGGAGCAACGTGAAATAAAGTGTCTTGCTGGACACAATGCACTGGAGCAACGTGAAATAAAGTGTCTTGCTGAAGGACACAATGCACTGGAGCAACGTGAAATAAAGTGTCTTGCTGAAGGACACAATGCACTGGAGCAACGTGAAATAAAGTGTCTTGCTGAAGGACACAATGCACTGGAGCAACGTGAAATAAAGTGTCTTGCTGAAGGACACAATGCACTGGAGCAACGTGAAATAAAGTGTCTTGCTGAAGGACACAATGCACTGGAGCAACGTGAAATAAAGTGTCTTGCTGGACACAATGCACTGGAGCAACGTGAAATAAAGTGTCTTGCTGAAGGACACAATGCACTGCAAAGAATCGACCTTACGATTGTGAGCTGAATACCCTAACCACAAAACTACACATCTTCATATATACATACATATATACATACATACATACATACATACAGATACATATATATATATATATATATATACACACATACATATATATATATACACACACATAGTGGATGTTTATTTGACACATGTACCTTCGTATCTAATATATAAAGAAACCTGTAAGAAATCCGATGTTTAGCCGCAGGTGAAAAGATTAGGGAACTTGTAGTAGATTATTGACTGTGGGGTAGATAAGGGGGAGGGGGGGGGGGGGCTGAGACTATTAGATTGAGTAGAGAGAGGAGGAGAGAGATAGAGGAGGGGGAACTGGGAGCATTAGACTGAGTAGAGAGAGACAGAGAGGGGAGCAAGAGACCTATGGGAGAGAGAGAGAGAGTATTTGTGTGGGTAGATAACACCATCGGCAGAGTGGGTAAAAGTGACAATATTGGAGACAGAGACAGATGACAACATTAGATAGAATGTGTTAACGAGATAATTAGTACCAGAAGGCATTTAGTTGACAGTGTCAGCTTGTCAAATATTTTAATGATTTCCAATGAAAACACAAGGCCACACATTTCAGAAATTGAGTTTAGTCAATTAAACAAACACACAACTTTCTCTGCTAATTCAATTAACAAGAGAAAAAGGGTGAAAAAATACATTCCCCCTTGGAAGTATTTCAACTCAGAAAGATAATAGAGTATAACTTAATACTGCAAGGCATTTTATTTCCCTGTTGATCCAAGAATTCTGTCAGTAAAAATAGACACAGTTATGGTTAATCCTTTTGCATTTAAACCAGCCATATTTGGCCAAAATTCTTCCACCTCTTCCTGTTCAAACCAGTTGTAACTGACCACTCATACTGATGTTAAGGTATTGTTCTTAAAATAAATAATATCAAAATCTCATAGATTCGATATTATTTAAGATATTATGTGAGGTAAAGCCTTTACCATGAAAATACAATAGTTTATATAGAGTAATGTAAATGCTAAAGGGTTAAATGTCTCCTTTATACACAATACACAACATGGTATGGAATAGTATGGTCCCGTAATTCCTGTGGTGTCATAGGGGTGATGTAATGCCATATAGTATTTCTAGGGTATTTTAAGCATGGTGGTGCCCACTCCCTCCAGGTACGAACACAATAAATTTATTTATCTTTATCTTAACACCTCACATTCAGTAAACACCTAGTCTAATTAACAGGTATCTTAACACCTCTCACTCTGTAAGCACCTAGTCTAATTAACAGGTATCTTAACACCTCACATCCTGTAAATACCTAGTCTAATTAACAGGTATCTTAACACCTCTCACCCTGTAAGCACCTAGTCTAATTAACAGGTATCTTAACACCTCACATCCTGTAAATACCTAGTCTAATTAACAGGTATCTTAATACCTCAAACCCTGTAAGCACCTAGTCTAATTAACAGGTATCTTAACACCTCACATCCTGTAAATACCTAGTCTAATTAACAGGTATCTTAACACCTCACATCCTGTAAATACCTAGTCTAATTAACAGGTATCTTAATACCTCAAACCCTGTAAACACCTAGTTTAACCCTTTAGTTACCATCCTGGCCAAACCAGCTCTGGTTCTATGAAATAAAATCACAGATTTTAAAGATTTCCAATTTAAATTAAAACCTTCCAACATAATTTTATATAAGAACATGGAGGCACATGGCTTAGTGGTTAGAGCATTGGCCTTGCAATTGAAAGGTTGTGAGTTCAATTCTCAGACAGGGTGATGTGTTGTTTCCTTGAGCAAGACACTTTATTTCACATTGCTCGAGTTTACTCAGCTGTAGAAATGAGATGATAGGGACCCCAGTCCCTATCATTCCACTGCAAAAAAGCACCCAGCACTCACTGTAAATGAGGTTGATGTTAGGAAGGGCATCCAGCTGTAGAAATCAAGCCAGAATCAGTTCCGTTCCACCCTTGCAAGCAGGGAAAAGCGGACGTAAAATGAAATGATGATGATGAACCTTACATTAAGTTACTATCTTAGTAATGAGATAATTAATAATTTTAGTAAATACCTCAAGATTCTTCATTTATTAATTAAAATAGAGTGTATTTCATTAGAAATGCAGTCATGAAAGCGTTAATTCACATGTATCTTAACATTTGTATTCAAAGATCCAAGATTTGGTGGTTTGAGCGTCATATTGTGTCTGTAGGTTTGAATTGAGACAAGAAAAGAGTAAGAAATATTTCCAAAATTGTTACTTACTTGTTTTCTAAAGTACACCAACCACAGTAAGGATCTTTCACTCCAATGCAAACATTGCACTTTTTATAGCGACTGCAGTCTTCCACACGCACCTTGCTCAGCTGGAATTGCAATACAAAATAATACATTAGATAAAATGTTGAATTTAACAATAAATAATTGAATTACATAAATATAAAGTAATACAGTTAATACAAAGTTGGTACAGCGTAATAAATGACTGGTTAGTTCCAGAAAGTTGGTACAGCGTAATAAATGACTGGTTAGTTCCAGAAAGTTGGTACAGCGTAATAAATGACTGGTTAGTTCCAGAAAGTTGGTACAGCGTAATAAATGACTGGTTAGTTCCAGAAAGCTGGTACAGCGTAATAAATGACTGGTTAGTTCCAGAAAGTTGGTACAGCGTAATAAATGACTGGTTAGTTCCAGAAAGTTGGTACAGCGTAATAAATGACTGGTTAGTTCCAGAAAGTTGGTACAGCGTAATAAATGACTGGTTAGTTCCAGAAAGCTGGTACAGCGTAATAAATGACTGGTTAGTTCCAGAAAGTTGGTACAGCGTAATAAATGACTGGTTAGTTCCAGAAAGTTGGTACAGCGTAATAAATGACTGGTTAGTTCCAGAAAGTTGGTACAGCGCAATAAATGACTGGTTAGTTCCAGAAAGTTGGTACAGCGTAATAAATGACTGGTTAGTTCCAGAAAGCTGGTACAGCGTAATAAATGACTGGTTAGTTCCAGAAAGTTGGTACAGCGTAATAAATGACTGGTTAGTTCCAGAAAGCTGGTACAATGTGATAGAAATATATAAAGAGCAAAGGATGAGAAATAAAACAAAACAAAGTAATGTGTGTGAATGACAAAGCATGGATGAACTGAGAGAAAAACTGGATATAAGAGGAATCAGATGTAGTGTGTAAGAGAGAAGACTGCACTGGTACTGACATGTAATGTGTATGGATGATGATTGTTGGTTTTTATAATGAGTGCTGATGAGGATAAGGCTGACAATGAGGATGATGATGATGATAATGACAACAATGATGATAATAATGATGATGATGATGATGACAAAGATGACAATCGTGATGATGATGATGAACAAATTAACAATGATGATAAAGAAATACCATCTTTGATCTAGTGGTGATTTCTATTGAACACTTTTAGTTTACAGAGAAATCAATCATTATCTAAGAGTACCCTGGATCCAATTAAAGATTGCCCAATTTTCTGGAATCTTCTCCATACAACTCCTTCCATTTATGTCCGACAAACAATCTTTTGTTCTTCTCACAAAAGAAAGAGAAACAGGTTGAACTGTTGAAGTCCGAACAATAAACAGTAATCCTGCTATAAACTGGAGGAGGACAATGGAGTAAGGTCTGGAAAGAGGACTACTATTCTATATAGCAACAGCTATACCATCAACAGCAACAACAACACTACCATCAACACCACCAACACTGCCATGACCACCACCACCAACAACAACACCACCATCACCAACACCACCAACACTGCCATGACCACCACCACCACCACCACCATCAACACTGCCATGACCACCATCACCAACACCATCAACACTGCCATGACCACCACCACTACCAACAACACCACCATGACCAACACCATCAACACTGCCATGACCACCACCACCACCACCATCACCAACACCATCAACACTGCCATGACCACCACCACTACCAACAACACCACCATGACCAACACCATCAACACTGCCATGACCACCACCACCACCACCACCACTACCAACAACACCATCACCAACACCATCAACACTGCCATGACCACCACCACCACTACCAACAACACCATCACCAACACCATCAACACTGCCATGACCACCACCACCACTACCAACAACACCAACAACATGACCAACACCACTATCATCGACATTGACGACAACAACACTGCCATGATCACCACCAACACAAACACTGTCACCACCACCACTAACAACAACAACACTGCAATGACCAACAACAACAACACCACCACCACCACCAATACCATCAACCCCCCCCCCCCCACATGTGGTAGATACAATGACAGTTTGTACCATGTAGAGTGAATAAATAGATTTTAATATATTGA
>CAXHJY010001496.1:0-7500 GCA_964016885.1 Eledone cirrhosa | reverse complement strand
TATAAGCCAGAATCAGTTCCCGTCCCACCTTTGCAAGCAGGGAAAAGCGGACGTAAAATGAAATGATGATGATGATATATATGTATATATATATATATATATATATATATATATATATATATATATATATATATATGTATATATATATATATGCATGTATGTATTCCGTAAAATCCATAAAGAGTTACAGTGTAGTAACAATTGTGATTAAATAGTTTTTCAGCCTGGATCCATTCTTGAAAGATTTCTTCTTCAACACAGAGACTAATACAAGAGATAAGAGGGGGTCTAATTCACAAGTTGAATTCCCACCAGGGAATAGTAAATAGATTTTAATATCTGTGACCATAAGTACGGATGGTTACTGTGACAGGGAACCAATGCTAAGGAAGAGAAACACACACATATATCACTAAATCTATCTCTCACCTCTCTCGCTATATACATACATACACATAAACACACAGACATGTATACATACATATTTCACTATCTCACACCCCTCTCTCTCTATACATATATATTTATACACACACATATATATATATACAGGGTGTCCCCCAAAAAATGTATACACAGTTTGATTACCTGTACAGGCAATATTTATTAGAATGCTGTTGAAGTGTGTATACATTTTTTGGACACCCTATATATATATATATATATATATATATATATATATATATATATATATTTATATATATATATATATTTATATATATATATATATATATTTATATATATATATATATTTATATATATATATATATATATATATATATATATATATTTATTTCATCATCATCATCATTTTACGTCCGCTTTTCCCTGCTTATATATTTATTTATATATATATATATATATATATATATTTATATATATATATATATATTTATATATATATTTATATATATTTATAAATATATATTTATATATTTATATATATTTATATATTTATATATATTAATATATATATATATATATATATATATAAATATATATATATTAATATATTAATATATATATATATATATATATATATATATATATATATAAATATATATATAAACATATATATATACACACACACACATATATATACACATGTATAAAGCAAGCAAGCATTACTTTGAATGTGTATACATGATGTGATCCATGTTCGAGTCCCAACTGAGTAACTTTCTCTCTCTACAAACGCACGAAGCAAATACATTACAATTTCACAAGCAACAACATCAAAGTGCTCAATACACATTTATAGAGAAGCAGGCTAAAACCTATTATCTCTATGTATGTGGAAGAAGAGGGGGACTCTAAACACAGACACACACACACAGACAGACACGCACACACAGACAGACACGCACACACAGACAAATGATGTAAAAAGCCAAAATGATTGAGTCAGCATTTGAGGACCCGAGGGATTTCCATAAGCCCGCCCATCCTTTTCCCAAAGACATACAAGGTATAACCCCCTAACTACAAATGAGAATATGGTTTGAGATGCAGCCATCATAATTCCCTATTGGGCCCTGTTAAGTATCTGATGTATAGTGAACTACACAGCTTTAATAATAATCAAAAGCACAGGAGAGGAGGTAGAGGAACCCCTAGCAGAGGACATTGTTTAGTAAATCTTTACGACTCCCCACACAATCCACAAATACTTCCACTCTTTAACCAATCCATTACTGAACAAAAATGTCCAAATGTTTGTAGCTATTAACAAGAATTAATTGTTTAGTAGGTTGAATTATGGCAGAATCAGACAACTGATGTCTCTCATTTGTGTAATAACTCTTACACACATTTTTACCAGAGAACTATATTTTTGATGTGTTGGGGGTCGGTTATATTAGAGGATATGTAAAGTTGGTTAAGGGAGGGAGGATCAACAGATATTATTGCTGCCAATGGGGCACAGACAATACAAAAAGACCCCCAATCATTAATAATGTGTCAATACATGTTTAAGTGTCTCCAGTGACAGTAGATAAAAATGTGAAGTGAAGCGTGATATGATAGCTAAGGGATGTAACTAAACATTTCTATAGATAGAATCCAGCATTGTACAATATCTATCAATTTACAACTCTCATAAGTATTTCTTAACCCTTTAGCATTTACATTAGTCTATATATACTATTGTATTTTTGTGGTAAATGCTTTATCTTACATAATTATCTCATATAATATGGAATCTATGAGATTCTGATATTATTTATTTTGAGAACAATACCTTAACATCAGTATGAGCAGCTGGTTACAGCCAGTTTGAACAGAAAGAGGTGAGAGAATTCTAGCCGGATACGGCTGGTTGAAATGCTAAAGGGTTAAACCTGTCACAAGGTAGACAAACTTCTGGTACTTTTTATCATCTAATAATGGAGGAAACACAAAACTGACAGGGTTTGATTACAGAATTTAAACAGATGAAATAATGTTTTTTGATTTAGGCACAAGGCCAACAATTTCGGGAAGTGGAAAGTCAATAAAATTAATCCCAATGCATTACTGGTACTTTATTTGATCAACCCTGTAAAAATGATAGGTAAAGTTAAATATATCTGTTGAGGCAATTCTTCCAACAAATCCAAATTGAAAGTGTTACTCCCATCAAGAAGAATCAGAGAATAGAGTCAAGTATTGTATGACTAACTTTAGAACATTTCTCAACTGACCAGAACAATTTTACACATATATATATATTATGTATGTGTGTGTTGTATGTATATATATATATATATATACATACATACACACACAAACGCAGGGTTTAGAAATAGGGACAGCACTATTGGTTGAAACTATTTCAATTGATAATTGATCCACTGCTTCTACTAAACTATTTCTTCTGCCTGGAGTTTGACATTGTTGACTGAAGGAGAGATAAGATAAATTGAATAACAGAGAAAAGAAGAGATGTTAAAAAATAGAGAAGAAAAGAGGGTTTTATATATGAGGTATGTAGACATAGAAGGGGGAATGTAAAGGTTGAGAGAGAGAGAGAGAGAGAGAGAGAGAGAGGAAGAGAGTGGGGAAGATGTTTATATAACAGAACAAGTGAAAATTGGTGTGGCCAAATTTTAACTGACAATGAGTCTCTGTACCTGTCACAGAAACTGGCTAACAAACTATACAGAATGGGGGACACAAGATTACAATTTAAACCATTGTATTATTAGTAATAGTAGTAGTAGTAGTGGTGGTGGTGGTGGTAGTAGTAGTAGTAGTAGTAGTAGTAGTAGTAGTGGTGGTGGTGGTAGTAGTAGTGGTTGTAATAGTGATGGTGGTAATAGTAGTAGTGGTAGCTAGATAACCATTGTATTGTTATTACTAGTAGCAGCTTCATGAACAGTAATGGTAGTGCCAGTAGTTGTGTGTGATGGCAGTAGTAGTAGTAGTTGTATGTAATGGTAGTAGTATTAATTGTATGAAGAAAACTTTAAAACAATACTTTAAATTGAAGACATTAAATACCAAAGTGTTGGATTGCAAATGTAGTGTACATCACATCAAACTGTGCATACAAGCCATTACTTCTGGCAACACTAACTAGCAAATGTAGTGTACATCACATCAAACTGTGCATACAAGCCATTACTTCTGGCAACACTAACTAGCAAATGTAGTGTACATCACATCAAACTGTGCATACAAGCCATTACTTCTGGCAACACTAACTAGCAAATGTAGTGTACATCACATCAAACTGTGCATACAAGCCATTACTTCTGGCAACACTAACTAGCAAATGTAGTGTACATCACATCAAACTGTGCATACAAGCCATTACTTCTGGCAACACTAACTAGCAAATGTAGTGTACATCACATCAAACTGTGCATACAAGCCATTACTTCTGGCAACACTAACTAGCAAATGTAGTGTACATCACATCAAACTGTGCATACAAGCCATTACTTCTGGCAACACTAACTAGCAAATGTCATTGCTAACTCAAAACCATGCACAAATGTTGAACAAATTTGAAGAATTTCGTTTAATATTTGTAGCAATGTTTCTTGTATATCCTTGAAATATAACCAGATACAGATAGGTCGGACCAAGTCATTGTTAGAGCAATAAAAGAAACTGTCCACAACATGATAAAAAGCCTCCAGTCAACCCTACAAGGTGGTTGACATTAGGAAGGGCATCCAGCTGTAGAAAACCAAGTAAAAAACAAACAAAAACAGATCATATGAGCAAGACGTGGGGACAGAAAATAAGTGGTGGCGAGATACCTTTTGAAAATAATTTACACTTAATTAATTCTTTACATTTGTATGTTATGTTATGTTGGGTGTTTAACAAAATTTATAGTATCTTTGCTGTAAAAATGGCGCCCAAGCAGATATTGTGGAGAGAAATAACATCTAGCAGGATGCAACTAGTTTCACCATGATGATGTTGCTGTATACCAGACAAAAGCCATGACTTCAGCAAGAAAGATTTCAAATTCTAGAGCTATGGACCGCAAAATAACCCAGATTTGAACCTGATTGAAAATTGTTAGATTATTCTAGAAAGAATCCAACATCAATGAAATCATTGATTCAACTGATTAAATTGGTTTGGTGCACTGAACTAACCATAGAATTTACTATTGGAGTGATTGAATCTATCTTCAGATAACTGATGCCTGCAGCTGGAAGAATGGTAACAGACAGAAAATATTGATAAATGATGATATACCTCCACAATTACACACACCACTGCTACATGTACACACATTGCAATACCACATGTACACACATTGCAATACCACGTGTACACACATTGCAATACCACATGTACACACATTGCAATACCACGTGTACACACATTGCAATACCACGTGTACACACATTGCAATACCACGTGTACACACATTGCAATACCACGTGTACACACATTGCAATACCACGTGTACACACATTGCAATACCACATGTACACACATTGCAATACCACATGTACACACACATGCACCACCATCACCAGAATTAAATACATGTAAATACAGCCCTATCACCTCCCCCAGTAGCACCATTCCAAAGAAGAGAGTTATTCAGCTTCACCACCTCACAAGAGACGACACTTCTTAGAATATGATCTGCCAAATTAATGGTGAAATTCTTGGAAATGCAGCAGCTACAATTGTATTGTGATTAAGTTAAGAAAATATAACAGAACCCATCCACTTCTGACTCACTCCACCCCAAACATGGTGAGGGGTGGGGGCAAACATTGCATTAATTAGGTGTAAACATTCTGGAACAATCACCATGTTCTACTGCCAATGGAAGGGAGGACTCTACATAGTCATTCACTTGATAGAAATAACAGTCAAATCACCCTCAAAGCACTTCTTTGACCCCTGGGTCTCCTGCCTGTTGGTTTTGCCCATGGTCGACGTGGTGGTAGGGGATGGTAGGGAGGTGGGGGATGGTCGTGGATGGTGGGGGGTGGGGGTGGGATGGTCGTTGTGAGGTGGTGGTGGGGGAGGTGGGGATAGTGAGAATGGTAAGTTGAGGACCAATGACATTTTGTACAAGATAAAGAAAAAGACTTCTAAAAGACCCCCCCCTCCACACACAACAAAACAATAAAGTAATATAAAGAAAGACTTTAACCCCCCCCCCCCCCCCACGGTAAAACCAAGAGATAGGTATACAACAATCTCCAGCCAATCTATTTACAGATTGCAACAAACATGCACTTTAGATAAAAGACTTTCTCAATTTCTTTCAAGAAGGAAAAGAATGGTAAACGATAAAACAAAACATTAAAACAAATGAAAATATAAAAAAAGAACAATGAGAAGAAACGAGGAATAAAAAGTAAAAAAATGAAATTACAGAGAAAAGTATAAAAGAAAGAAAAACAAAAGAAAAATATGAATAAAAAAGATAAAAAAAAAAAGAAGGCAGGAAAATGTATAGGACAAAATAGAAGGAAATACCACATGTATGTATGTATGTATGTATATATACATGTGTGTACACATATACACACTGCTACATGTATGCACATATACACACATACATATATACACTTATAGGTTCACACATATACACAAAAGCAGAGAAAGATATATATATATATATAGAGAGAGAGAGAGAGAAGAAATATACTAAACTAATCTGCCACTCCTTTGCGAACGTTGCCGAAGAATGGCAAAGAATTCTCCAAACATAAACATCCCTGGAGGGTCTGTATTTATTGTTATGCTGTGACAGGAATAGTAGAATGGTAGACAGGAATTGGTATAAGGGTAGACAGGAATTGGTATAAGGGTAGACAGGAATGGTAGAATGGTAGACAGGAATTGGTATAAGGGTAGACAGGAATTGGTATAAGGGTAGACAGGAATGGTAGAATGGTAGACAGGAATTGGTATAAGGGTAGACAGGAATGGTAGAATGGTAGACAGGAATTGGTAGAATGGTAGACAGGAATTGGTAGAATGGTAGACAGGAATTGGTAGAATGGTAGACAGGAATTGGTATACGGGTAGACAGGAATTGGTAGAATGGTAGACAGGAATTGGTAGAATGGTAGACAGGAATTGGTAGAATGGTAGACAGGAATTGGTAGAATGGTAGGCAGGAATGGTAGAATGGTAGGCAGGAATGGTAGAATGGTAGACAGGAATTGGTAGAATGGTAGACAGGAATTGGTAGAATGGTAGACAGGAATTGATAGAATGGTAGGCAGGAATGGTAGAATGGTAGACAGGAATTGATAGAATGGTAGGCAGGAATGGTAGAATGGTAGACAGGAATTGATAGAATGGTAGGCAGGAATGGTAGAATGGTAGAATGGTAGACACTGAATCACAGATCTCATAATATTGGTAGAGTGGAATGGATTGAATCAGGAGTGGTGGGGTAGGGAGACATGTAGGAGGGGTGGTGGTGAAGGGTGTGGGGTTGTGTAGGGAGACATGTAGGAGGGGTGGTGGTGAGGGTAGTGGGGGGTGGGGTAGGGAGACATGCATGAGGGGTGGTGGTGAGGGTTGTGGGGGTGGTGTAGGGAGACATGCAGGAGGGGTGGTGGTGAGGGTTGTGGGGGTGGTGTAGGGAGACATGTAGGAGGGGTGGTGGTGGTGAGGGTTGTGGGGTGGTGTAGGGAGACATGCAGGAGGGGTGGTGGTGAGGGTTGTGGGGGTGGTGTAGGGAGACATGTAGGAGGGGTGGTGGTGAGGGTAGTGGGGTTGGGGTAGGGAGACATGTAGGAGGGGTGGTGGTGAGGGTAGTGGGGTGGGTAGGGATAATGTAGGAGGGGTGGTGGTGAGGGTAGTGGGGGTGTGACAGGAATGGAAAACATTGCTTCTGTTAAAGAAATTATTATTATTATCACTGTTGTTGTTACTTTCACTGTTTGGACTGAACACACCTGAGAGAGAGAGAGAGAGTGAGAGAGGGGGGGGGAGAGAGAAAGGAGAGAGAGAGAAAGGGAGAGACATGTACCTAATCTTACACTCCATTACATCTAAATAATAAATAACATT
>CAXHJY010001495.1:87500-89969 GCA_964016885.1 Eledone cirrhosa | reverse complement strand
ATCCATAGCACGTAGTATATCCCTCCGAATATCCCGCCTATCCTCAAACCTAGAAATCTTTAACGAGCATGCTGACTATTATAATGCAGCATTAAGTAGGGCCGGTCATAAAGATAAACTACAGTATATAGTGAATAAGGACAACATAAACAATCCTAGTAATTTCTACTCCAACCGCTCACATAATAATAGGAATAGCTTGATTAGACATAGGGTTAGACATGTAACACCTGGAGTAAACGGCCAAAACACTAATAACGTAAACCCTAGAAACAATAGAAGAAACAGACAAAGAAAATACCTATGGTTCAACCCAATATTCAACTCCTCTATAAAAACTAGACTGCCCTCTACATTCTTTAAACTAATAGATAAACACTTCCCTATCTCGCATAGATATCACAAAATACTCAATAGATCTACTATAAAACTCTTTCTCAACAGCAGCTAACATAGAATCACACATACGCAAGATCAACCACAGAAATATCTCAAGTAAATCAATTGCACCTATACATAAGCACAAACTCATCACAACATCACAACCACAAGCGCATACAAACGCGCAGCAGCAAAACCCCACACAACCCACTTATAACAGAGTACTAAATAGGAATGTAAAAGCTGCACAAAATAGCGCCTCAAACTGCAACTGTCACCTCCCAGATAGGTGCCCATTGGCGAACAGATGTCTCGATTCGAGCCTGGTGTACATGTGCACTGTCATCTCGGGTAACTCCACCTGGAATTACATAGGATCCACCGCGGGTTCTTTTAAGAAAAGATGGTATGTGCACAGGCACTCAATGAAAAACCGTGCACTTATGGGTTCCACCACCCTCGCCAGAAAAATATGGGAATTGAAGGACAGCAACACTAACTACACTATCAACTGGTCGAAGTTGTCGGCTGCTAAAACCTATAGTACAGGGATGTCCTATTGCGGGCTGTGTGATCTTGAGCTATTGTATATCCTTAGAAATGTTAAAAGGCTACTTAATAATAAGTTAGAAAGATCTATCTTCTGCAGACATAGAATAGCCACTAAATTCATAAGATTCAAACCTCCGTGAATCGAACCAACATAACATAGCTTTAAATTAGGATACCTACTACCCACAGAAATATATTCATTAAGTATACTATTTCCTTCACAAGTCTATACCACACAATTGTCTGTAAGTACCTCATCTACCAACAATCTTACTCCTTCTCAGCTGCTGCAATCATTTGATCCTAGATCCTAGTTTTTCTCATTTCACTACTACAATGTTACTTTACCCTCTTTTTGCCATAATTACAATTAGCACGCTTTTCTCTTTGCATGTATGTATATTTTTGTACGAGTGTATATTGATGTGTATGTATGTGTCTATGTACACATATATGTGTATATATATTTATATATATATATATGTGTGTGTGTGTGTATGTATATGTGTGTGTATATATGCGTATATTAATTCGTTAACCTCTGTATTAACTCTACAACTATTGAGCTTTGACAGTGGTCCCACTCATGTATACTGTTGAAGATGAAGAGAAAGACTGTAAAAACTAGCTTATCTTTATAATTTAAAATTGATACACACTACGATACTTTTTGCCTTATGACAGCTGGTTTTCACGCCGTAACATTAGATACATTATATACCCCCCACCTAAGTAATGTCAGGGTCTCCTTAAATAGTTTATTGATAGCATTGTTGTAATTGTTGTTATTGTTCTAATTGAATGCCATAACTACTCCATATTTTCTTTTCTTTTCTTGCCTGTGTATTTTCTTCATTCTCGCATGCTCCGAAGATCTGACTGGTTATAATTCTGTATTGGCGATCGAGTAACGCAAAATTAAGCGGATAGCGATCTCTAGACATACCAGTTCAGTGAAACAAATGTAAGCTATGTGATTAAAAACTTTTTTGTATAGCAAACCATGTAAACCTTCTTTCCTGATTTATTATTACTCCAAGTGTTTACAACATAGGAATTACAGCATACCCGCAGCATCACTATGAAAACGCCTTGTTGAGTCAAACCAAGCCAAGCGTTAATATCATCCACTACCTGGAATACCATAACTGGACTTCACCTAAGTGGACTGCATTTAACTATTATTTGTTAATCCGTATATATATATACATATATATATATATATGTGTGTGTGTATGTGTGTGTGTGTGTATGTATATATTATGCGTATGTGTACGTGTCTTTATATCCGTGTTTTTGATATCTCGGTTTTATGTTTTGTTCCTTTTTTCTTCTCCCCCCCCCCCCTTTCCTTTTTTTACTTACTCAGTTTTATGCGTGTGCATGCAAACAGGTTTATATGCGTGAGTGTGTGTGTGTGTGTGTGTGTGTGTGTGTGTGTGTGTGTGTGTGTGTGTGTGTGTGTGTGTGTGTGTGTGTGTGTGTGTGTGTGTGTGTGTGTGTATGTACGTATCGAACGTATGGATGTGTAAGTGC
>CAXHJY010001495.1:55000-82500 GCA_964016885.1 Eledone cirrhosa | reverse complement strand
ATTAGAATGGATGAATAAGAAAAAAACTACAAGAAAGGAAAATAGAATATTCTCAAAAATACCCAGATAACATCAACAATATCCGTATGACTGATGTAAAACTACCGGAAAAATTTACCAATGACCACACAGTAAATATTTATGGGAACACTTTGTAGCAGTTGCCTCGTTGCCTCCCTTGTTGTGACTCACAACCCCAATAGATTAACAACATCTAGACGGGAAGTAGAACCCTTTCTGTAACTTCCGGTCAGAACCCCATAAAACTAACAACTTTAAGTTCTCACTCTCTCTTTTGCCCTTCCGGCGCCTGGCCTTCGCCAGGCGTCTTCTGCCAGCCTGCGTTTGCCTGGCAATCAAAACGGTAACTACTAACTTTGCTTCATTCTTTCATCTATTTCGTTGACATGACAACTATACTGTTAAATTGTTGATTAAATATTATACACACAAATCATGTCTCCTTGTTACATTCATACAACCCAGTATCCCACTATAACTTTAATCAGTGAACAAGAACAACAAATCCTGCAGCTACCACCAAAATTTGCCATCTACAAAAAGGTTAACCCTCTTGAGTACAAAACGGAGCTGGAAAAGTGTTTCACAAAAATACGTTGGAATGCAAAAGTAAACAACAACAACAACAACTATACGGACAACTGCAACAATAATAACGGTAGTAGTAATATAAACAATAACTCTGAGTATAGAAATAACAGCTATAATAGTAATAGTCATAACAATAACAATAGCAGGAGAGTGAGAAATAGTGATAATGGTAATAATACTAACGATAGACAGAACAACCACAATAATGATTTCTTTATTAACCACAAGGGTTTACATAAAGTAGACATTAAGGACAGTGCAGGACAATACAGGACGGTACAAATGGGCATTTCTGCGTGTAAAAAACAAAAACAGAGGATGTAACAAAAAAATAACAATGAAAAATTCCCCAATAGGGGGGAGACTTCGGAGGGACATTTGTGGAGAAAGCCCATTAATAATAATAGAAACATTAACTTCAGACTCAGCAGCAGCGTCCACAGTAGTAATAACGGTAACAATACGAACAACAACAACAACCACAGTGGTAATAATGGAAATAATACATGTAGCAACATTAATGATAGACACAACAAAAACAAGAAACATAATAAAAGTAACAACCACAATGGTAGAAATAACAGTAACAACAACAATAACGGTGAAGTAAACAACAATCACAGCAACAATACATCTAGCAATCATAACAACAATACATCTAACAATCACAGCAACAATACATCTAGCAATCATTACAACAATACATCTAACAATCACAGCAACAATACATCTAGCAATCATAACAATAATAATAATGCTAATGATAGGAACAACAACAACCACCATAATAACAATAATAGCAACACACAACTATGACGATAGATATAATGACAACCCTTGGAGAAACTATTCTTCAACCCAGCTGACAAAACATATAAGATGGGTAATATCTATCCTACGAGGTTACCCTTTAATAAAAGAGTTTGCATACCACAACAAATAGATGACGAGACAGAGGCACAGTTAACCATAGCTAGAAATAAGATTAGACAAATAGTAGACCGGTATACTAAGAGACAGAGCAGACCAGAGGCCCAACAACTTGGGAGGAAACCTGTAGAAGGCTTGGTTAGCCTCAAGCAGCGCACAAAGGATGGTGAGGTAGTATGTCTACCCACGGATAAGTCTGGTAGGATGTCAATAGATAGCATGCCGAACTACATCAAGGCTATGCAACCCCACATCACCAACACGAGCGAAATTGCACAGCAAACACATGATGGGAGAGAGAAAATCCTCAACGCTCACATGATGATGTGGACCGACAGCCTAAAGCCAAGCAGAAGCACTGCCAACAACTTCCATGCGTCTAACAATGGCATACCACCCTTGTATGGGCTCCGCAAAGACCACAAGACAGTCGACGACCTGACAACAAGACCCATATGCGGAGCAAATATAGCTAGCAACTACAGGATCTCCTACTTCCTCTCAATGGTTATACGCCCCATAATCAAGATGTCCCCAGATGTATGTAACAGTACAGAGGACCTCCTCAGCAGAATCAGTGAGTGCAACAAAAACAGGAACCTATCCAACTGCACAATAGGCAGCATGGATGTGGTATCACTGTACCCATCCATTAACATTGATTTTGCTGAGGAAAAATGTGTGGAGATGATCATTGAGAGTGAGGTAGAGTTCTGCGACGTCGACACAGATGAACTGGGCCTCCTACTTAGACTTAGCTACGATATTGACTACCTAGACAGCCATGACCTTAGATGTTTCTGCCCCAGTAGACCTATAAGAGGTAGACCCCCCACCATAACCTCAATGGCTAAAAAGACTCCCATAGGAAGGTGGATTGGGTGGACCAAAGCTATACGGACACCCCAAAACAATGATCAGGTAAGAAAAATAGTCGCACAGGCAATAGGGGCTAGTATCAAAACTACCCTAAAGGGCCACATATTCAAGTTCAACGAGAAGATCTACACCCAAAATGCGGGAGCAGCCATTGGCGTCAGCATAGCTGGTGATGTTGCCAACCTTTTTATGGTATGGTGGGAAAGGAGACTTAAAGATCTCCTTAATGAGAGCTCCATAGACCTCATCATGTACTCTCGTTACGTAGACGATATCAATATAGTTATAAGAACATCCCCACTAAAGAACACTAACAAGTTTGATTTAGAACGTAGCACAATGGAAAGCATCCAGCAGATAGCTAATTCCATACACCAGAGTATAACTGTAACTATCGACTACCCTTCCAAACACCCTAACAATAGACTACCTGTATTATACACGGAACTCTGGATTAACACTATAGACGAGAGAGCCCAAATTCTCCACTCACACTATGCTAAACCCATGGCCTCCAAATACCTGATACTCAAAAACTCAGCAATGTCCAGTAGTGCTAAGTTTAATATTCTGATCGCAGATTTGGTACGAGTGATGAAGAATGTGTCCCGCATGTGCGACCCAACAGAAATGGAAAGACACATCCAACACTTCATCAACCGCATGCAGTTCTCTGGCTACAACCAAAGAGACAGAGTCAGAGTATACGAAGGAGCCATGGAGAAGTATAAGACCCTCATAGAACTGGACATGAAAGGAATTTGCCCATTATACAGGAGCAAATCATGGAATAGATTAGATAGGGCTAGACATAAGATAGGGAAAGCCACCTCATGGTGCGACAACCAGAGATACCAGAGTGTCATGTTTGTGGACGCTATCCCTGGAGGGAAATTAGCTAACCAGTGTAGAAAGGCCTGGAGAAAGACCCACTTAAAGATTAAGGTGGTAGAAAAGCCAGGAACCACCATAAAATCCCTGATCAGCAAAACCTACCCTTTTAAGAAAACCCACTGTACTAATAGGAAATGTATCATATGCAAGGTAAACCCCCGGATAAACTGTAAAACTAGAAACGTAGTCTATAGCATAAGATGTACAGAGGGTACTTGCAGAAACATGACAACAACATACATAGGCGAGACAGCTCGTAGCATAGGTGAAAGGATAGACCAACACTTGGGGGAACTAAAAGGACGAAAAAACGGTTCAGTACTATACGAACATGCCAGACAACAACACGACGGTAACATAGACAACATAGAAATTAGAATAATATCTAAACATAGAAATGACCCAGCAGATAGGCAAATCAGAGAGGCCAGTGAAATAGAACTTAGAAGGCCAAGGCTAAACAGAAAGAATGAATGGAATAACAACAACACTGACCTAAGAGAAGTATAAATAAATAAATAAATAAATAGATAAATAAATAAATAAATAAATACATACACAAGCACAATAACAACAAACAGATATAAAGGCACACTAGTAAAGATAGAATACATTAACCAATACACAGTCACCCAATCACGAACACACATCAAACAAAACACTATACACACACGCAAACGCATGCGCAAAGAAGACAAAATAAAATAAACAAATAAATAAATATATAAACAGACTAAATAAAGATGGCGTAGAAAATACAATGCAACGGGAGGAAACAATAGCACCACTGACGATGTTGCAGATGTGCAACGAAAGAACTTTGATAAACTATATATATGTGTTTGTGTCTATATTGTATCTGTATTATTTTTGACCGTTGGTCAGTCAATGGCAAGATTGAGGACCGAATAAATTAGATTACCAATATAAAAGACACAGAAGCGAAAAGCGAAAACCAACCAAACAGTGAGTGTGTTCTGTTATTAATTCTGGCAATATTACACAAATATGACCCTCCCCAAGTATAACTATATAAATATAAATTAGCGAGAATCGTATTTCGGCTTTGGAATTAGCGAAAAACAACTTCCGAGATGTGTGGTAAGCGCTCAATAATTCTGACAGACCAGAGCTACACCATGCGTTAAAGGTCAAACACACTGAGACGATGGTTAAACCGTCATCCGCACAACCATAGAAACTACCAAGTAATTCGGGTCAAACAAATAAAAAAATATGTGATTGAAATTTACCCGGACCCCTGGATGGTTGGTAAAATCCATCATTTGGGTTTCTGCGACTCCTAAATCAAGTACTGTCCGCTTAGATAAATAATGTTAGGTTTCTGGTAAGATGATTGAACAAGGAAGTCACTTTCTCAACAGGTTTTAGTTCAAGTGCCAGGCAAAGGAATGACCGTTACCGATACCCACGTGGGGCTCGACAAGGGAGGCAACCTTTATTTTTGGCGGATGAAATTCAGTATGTGTATATTATTGCAAAAATGCAAAATATCACGAAACGAATTAAGCTCTCAACAGAATGGTTATAAGTTAACAAAAGCTATTCATCAACTAAAAAAAAAATCAAGAAATTTAACTGGTCAATAGCTAGACTCTGGAGATTAATACAAATATAAATTAGCGAGAATCATATATATATATAGGTATGTGTGTGTCCCAAGGCTCTGATACCATCAACATCATAAACACAGAGCTGGCATATCTAAGAACTAACTAACTGCCTGATGAGGTCATAGCCATTCAATGGCTATCATCGAAATATATATAGCAGTAAATAAAGGATTATGAGTTCATGCAAAAGGGCGGTGGATTGGCAGTATCGGTGGAGGGTCGAAAGCCATGCTTTCCAGCATAGTTACGTCCCTTTACGATCTGAGTTCAAATCCCGCCGAGGTTGACTTTGCCTTTCATCCTTACGGGGTCGATAAAATAAAGTACCAGTAATGCACTGAGTAATTGTTGGCCTTGTGCCTAAAAGTAGAAACAATTATGAGTTCATGCAATTGACTTATGTTTCGTCACTATATATATATATATATATATATAATATAGTTATACTTTAGGAGGGTCATGTTGCCAATAAAAACACACGCACCGGTTAAGTGTCATTTCAGTCTTATTATTAGTTAGGCGGTGGATTAGCAGTATTGGTAGAGTGTCGGATGCTTTGGCGCATAGAGTTACGGCCCTTGCCATTCTGAGTTCAAATCCCGCCGGGGTTAACTTTGCCTTTCATCCTTACGGGGTCGATAAAATAAAGTACCAGTAATACACTGAGGTAATTGCTGGCTTTGTGCCTAAAGTAGACACAATTATTAGTTAGGTAAATGATAATAAAAATGTAGTTTAACTCAAGTGATGCATGTGTTTTTGTTGGCAATATGGCCTTTCCAAAGTATAACCATACATGTTTATCAACACGATTTCACATCAAGAATCTTGCAAAACAAATACAAAAACGAAATGTATATATATATATATGTATGTATATGTATATATATATGCATATGTATATATATGCATATGTATGTATATATATGCATATATATGTATATGTATGTATATATATATGTATGTGTATGTATGTGTATGTATGTGTATGTGTATGTATATAAAAGGTAAAGGGAAACAACACAGTACAACGAAGAATTTTATTAGTTTAACGCTTGATATAGTAGGGAAAGAGTTTTACGTTTCGGACACTAGTCCTTCATCAGAAGATAGAATGAGAAATAAAAGATGAAATAGAAAGATGGAGAGTGAGAAAAGGAACGAACGGAAAAAAGTTTTCACCACGTTTGTACTGAGTCAGCCATTTTGGATAAAATATAAATAATTGTTTCTACTTTAGGCACAAGGCCAGCAATCCACCAGTACATTACTGGTACTTTATTTTATCGACCCCGTAAGGATGAAAGGCAAAGTCAACCTCGGCGGGATCTGAACTCAGATCGTAAAGGGACGCAACTATGCTGGAAAGCATGGCGTCCGACCCTCAACCGATACTGACAATCCACATAAATAATGGATAATAATATTTTTTTTATATTTGTTCAGTGTTGTATTATCTCTAATGGAATGGTATTGGTACTGGAGAGTAGAATGGTGCTATTACTGGTGGTATTGGTACTGGAGAGTAGAATGGTGCTATTACTGGTGGTATTGGTACTGGAGAGTAGAATGGTGCTATTACTGGTGGTATTGGTACTGGAGAGTAGAATGGTGCTATTACTGGTGGTATTGGTACTGGAGAGTAGAATGGTGCTATTACTGGTGGTATTGGTACTGGAGAGTAGAATGGTGCTATTACTGGTGGTATTGGTATTGGAGAGTAGAATGGTGCTATTACTGATGGTATTGGTACTGGGGAGTAGAATGGTGCTATTACTGGTGGTATTGGTATTGGAGAGTAGAATGGTGCTATTACTGATGGTATTGGTACTGGAGAGTAGAATGGTGCTATTGCTGATGGCATTGGTATTGGAGAGTAGAATGGTGCTATTACTGGTGGTATTGGTATTGGAGAGTAGAATGGTGCTATTACTGATGGTATTGGTACTGGGGAGTAGAATGGTGCTATTACTGGTGGTATTGGTATTGGAGAGTAGAATGGTGCTATTACTGATGGTATTGGTACTGGAGAGTAGAATGGTGCTATTGCTGATGGCATTGGTATTGGAGAGTAGAATGGTGCTATTACTGGTGGTATTGGTATTGGAGAGTAGAATGGTGCTATTACTGATGGTATTGGTACTGGAGAGTAGAATGGTGCTATTACTGGTGGTATTGGTAGTGGAGAGTAGAATGGTGCTATTACTGGTGGTATTGGTACTGGAGAGTAGAATGGTGCTATTACTGGTGGTATTGCTACTGGAGAGTAGAATGGTGCTATTACTGGTGGTATTGGTATTGGAGAGTAGAATGGTGCTATTACTGATGGTATTGGTATTGGAGAGTAGAATGGTGCTATTACTGGTGGTATTGGTACTGGAGAGTAGAATGGTGCTATTGCTGATGGCATTGGTATTGGAGAGTAGAATGGTGCTATTACTGATGGTATTGCTACTGGAGAGTAGAATGGTGCTATTACTGGTGGTATTGGTAGTGGAGAGTAGAATGGTGCTATTACTGATGGTATTACTACTGGAGAGTAGAATGGTGCAATTACTGGTGGTATTGGTACTGGGGAGTAGAATGGTGCTATTGCTGATGGTATTGGTATTGGAGAGTAGAATGGTGCTATTACTGGTGGTATTGGTACTGGAGAGTAGAATGGTGCTATTACTGGTGGTATTGGTACTGGAGAGTAGAATAGTGCTATTACTGGTGGTATTGCTACTGGAGAGTAGAATGGTGCTATTACTGGTGGTATTGGTATTGGAGAGTAGAATGGTGCTATTGCTGATGGCATTGGTATTGGAGAGTAGAATGGTGCTATTACTGATGGTATTGCTACTGGAGAGTAGAATGGTGCTATTACTGGTGGTATTGGTAGTGGAGAGTAGAATGGTGCTATTACTGATGGTATTACTACTGGAGAGTAGAATGGTGCAATTACTGGTGGTATTGGTACTGGGGAGTAGAATGGTGCTATTGCTGATGGTATTGGTATTGGAGAGTAGAATGGTGCTATTACTGGTGGTATTGCTACTGGAGAGTAGAATGGTGCTATTACTGGTGGTATTGGTATTGGAGAGTAGAATGGTGCTATTACTGATGGTATTGGTATTGGAGAGTAGAATGGTGCTATTACTGGTGGTATTGGTATTGGAGAGTAGAATGGTGCTATTACTGGTGGTATTGGTAGTGGAGAATAGAATGGTGCTATTACTGATGGTATTGGTATTGGAGAGTAGAATGGTGCTATTACTGGTGGTATTGGTATTGGAGAGTAGAATGGTGCTATTACTGGTGGTATTGGTATTGGAGAGTAGAATGGTGCTATTACTGGTGGTATTGGTAGTGGAGAGTAGAATGGTGCTATTACTGATGGTATTGCTACTGGAGAGTAGAATGGTGCTATTACTGGTGGTATTGGTATTGGAGAGTAGAATGGTGCTATTACTGATGGTATTGGTATTGGAGAGTAGAATGGTGCTATTACTGGTGGTATTGGTATTGGAGAGTAGAATGGTGCTATTACTGGTGGTATTGGTAGTGGAGAGTAGAATGGTGCTATTACTGATGGTATTGCTACTGGAGAGTAGAATGGTGCTATTACTGGTGGTATTGGTAGTGGAGAGTAGAATGGTGCTATTGCTGATGGCATTGGTATTGGAGAGTAGAATGGTGCAATTACTGGTGGTATTGGTACTGGAGAGTAGAATAGTGCTATTACTGGTGGTATTGGTACTGGAGAGTAGAATGGTGCAATTACTGGTGGTATTGGTACTGGAGAGTAGAATGGTGCTATTGCTGATGGCATTGGTATTGGAGAGTAGAATGGTGCTATTACTGATGGTATTGCTACTGGAGAGTAGAATGGTGCTATTACTGGTGGTATTGGTAGTGGAGAGTAGAATGGTGCTATTACTGGTGGTATTGGTACTGGAGAGTAGAATGGTGCTATTACTGGTGGTATTGGTACTGGAGAGTAGAATGGTGCTATTACTGGTGGTATTGGTACTGGAGAGTAGAATGGTGCTATTACTGATGGTATTACTACTGGAGAGTAGAATGGTGCAATTACTGGTGGTATTGGTACTGGAGAGTAGAATGGTGCTATTACTGGTGGTATTGGTACTGGAGAGTAGAATGGTGCTATTACTGGTGGTATTGGTACTGGAGAGTAGAATGGTGCTATTACTGATGGTATTGGTACTGGAGAGTAGAATGGTGCTATTACTGATGGTATTGGTACTGGAGAGTAGAATGGTGCTATTACTGGTGGTATTGCTACTGGAGAGTAGAATGGTGCTATTACTGGTGGTATTGGTAGTGGAGAGTAGAATGGTGCTATTACTGATGGTATAGGTACTGGAGAGTAGAATGGTGCAATTACTGGTGGTATTGGTACTGGAGAGTAGAATGGTGCTATTACTGGTGGTATTACTACTGGAGAGTAGAATGGTGCAATTACTGGTGGTATTGGTACTGGAGAGTAGAATGGTGCTATTACTGGTGGTATTGGTACTGGAGAGTAGAATAGTGCTATTACTGATGGTATTGGTACTGGAGAGTAGAATGGTGCTATTACTGGTGGTATTGGTACTGGAGAGTAGAATAGTGCTATTACTGATGGTATTGGTACTGGAGAGTAGAATGGTGCTATTACTGGTGGTATTGGTAGTGGAGAGTAGAATGGTGCTATTACTGGTGGTATAGGTACTGGAGAGTAGAATGGTGCTATTACTGGTGGTATAGGTACTGGAGAGTAGAATGGTGCTATTACTGGTGGTATTGGTAGTGGAGAGTAGAATGGTGCTATTACTGGTGGTATAGGTACTGGAGAGTAGAATGGTGCTATTACTGGTGGTATAGGTACTGGAGAGTAGAATGGTGCTATTACTGGTGGTATAGGTACTGGAGAGTAGAATGGTGCTATTACTGGTGGTATTACTACTGGAGAGTAGAATGGTGCTATTACTGGTGGTATTACTACTGGAGAGTAGAATGGTGCAATTACTGGTGGTATTGGTACTGGAGAGTAGAATAGTGCTATTACTGGTGGTATTGGTACTGGAGAGTAGAATAGTGCTATTACTGGTGGTATTGGTACTGGGGAGTAGAATGGTGCTAATACTGGTGGTATTGGTACTGGAGAGTAGAATGGTGCTATTACTGATGGTATTGGTAGTGGAGAGTAGAATGGTGCTATTACTGGTGGTATTGGTACTGGAGAGTAGAATGGTGCTATTACTGGTGGTATTGGTAGTGGAGAGTAGAATGGTGCTATTACTGGTGGTATTGGTACTGGAGAGTAGAATGGTGCTATTACTGGTGGTATAGGTACTGGAGAGTAGAATGGTGCAATTACTGATGGTATTGGTACTGGAGAGTAGAATGGTGCAATTACTGATGGTATTGGTAGTGGAGAGTAGAATGGTGCTAATACTGGTGGTATTGGTACTGGAGAGTAGAATGGTGCTATTACTGGTGGTATAGGTACTGGAGAGTAGAATGGTGCTATTACTGGTGGTATTGGTACTGGAGAGTAGAATGGTGCTATTACTGGTGGTATTGGTACTGGAGAGTAGAATGGTGCTATTACTGGTGGTATTGGTAGTGGAGAGTAGAATGGTGCTATTACTGGTGGTATTGGTACTGGAGAGTAGAATGGTGCTATTACTGGTGGTATTGCTACTGGAGAGTAGAATGGTGCTATTACTGGTGGTATTGGTACTGGGGAGTAGAATGGTGCTATTACTGGTGGTATTGGTACTGGAGAGTAGAATGGTGCTATTACTGGTGGTATAGGTACTGGAGAGTAGAATGGTGCTATTACTGGTGGTATTGGTAGTGGAGAGTAGAATGGTGCTATTACTGGTGGTATTGGTACTGGAGAGTAGAATGGTGCTATTACTGGTGGTATTGGTAGTGGAGAGTAGAATGGTGCTATTACTGGTGGTATTGCTACTGGAGAGTAGAATGGTGCTATTACTGGTGGTATAGGTACTGGAGAGTAGAATGGTGCTATTACTGGTGGTATAGGTACTGGAGAGTAGAATGGTGCTATTACTGGTGGTATAGGTACTGGAGAGTAGAATGGTGCTATTACTGGTGGTATTGGTACTGGAGAGTAGAATGGTGCTATTACTGGTGGTATTGGTAGTGGAGAGTAGAATGGTGCTATTACTGGTGGTATTGGTACTGGAGAGTAGAATGGTGCTATTACTGGTGGTATAGGTACTGGAGAGTAGAATGGTGCTATTACTGGTGGTATAGGTACTGGAGAGTAGAATGGTGCTATTACTGATGGTATTGGTACTGGAGAGTAGAATGGTGCTATTACTGGTGGTATTGGTACTGGAGAGTAGAATGGTGCTATTACTGGTGGTATTGGTACTGGAGAGTAGAATGGTGCTATTACTGGTGGTATTGGTAGTGGAGAGTAGAATGGTGCTATTACTGGTGGTATTGCTACTGGAGAGTAGAATGGTGCTATTACTGGTGGTATTGGTACTGGAGAGTAGAATGGTGCTATTACTGGTGGTATTGGTACTGGAGAGTAGAATGGTGCTATTACTGATGGTATTGGTACTGGAGAGTAGAATGGTGCTATTACTGGTGGTATTGGTACTGGAGAGTAGAATGGTGCTATTACTGGTGGTATTGGTAGTGGAGAGTAGAATGGTGCTATTACTGGTGGTATTGGTACTGGAGAGTAGAATGGTGCTATTACTGGTGGTATTGGTACTGGAGAGTAGAATGGTGCTATTACTGGTGGTATTGGTACTGGAGAGTAGAATGGTGCTATTACTGGTGGTATTGGTACTGGAGAGTAGAATGGTGCTATTACTGGTGGTATTGGTACTGGAGAGTAGAATGGTGCTATTACTGGTGGTATTGGTAGTGGAGAGTAGAATGGTGCTATTACTGGTGGTATTGGTACTGGAGAGTAGAATGGTGCTATTACTGGTGGTATTGGTACTGGAGAGTAGAATGGTGCTATTACTGGTGGTATTGGTACTGGAGAGTAGAATGGTGCTATTACTGGTGGTATTGGTACTGGAGAGTAGAATGGTGCTAATACTGGTGGTATTGGTACTGGAGAGTAGAATGGTGCTATTACTGGTGGTATTGGTACTGGAGAGTAGAATGGTGCTATTACTGGTGGTATTACTACTGGAGAGTAGAATGGTGCTATTACTGGTGGTATTACTACTGGAGAGTAGAATGGTGCTATTACTGGTGGTATTGGTACTGGAGAGTAGAATGGTGCTATTACTGGTGGTATAGGTACTGGAGAGTAGAATGGTGCTATTACTGGTGGTATTGGTACTGGAGAGTAGAATGGTGCTATTACTGGTGGTATAGGTACTGGAGAGTAGAATGGTGCTATTACTGGTGGTATTGGTACTGGAGAGTAGAATGGTGCTATTACTGGTGGTATAGGTACTGGAGAGTAGAATGGTGCTATTACTGATGGTATTGGTACTGGAGAGTAGAATGGTGCTATTACTGGTGGTATAGGTACTGGAGAGTAGAATGGTGCTATTACTGATGGTATTGGTACTGGAGAGTAGAATGGTGCTATTACTGGTGGTATAGGTACTGGAGAGTAGAATGGTGCTATTACTGATGGTATTGGTACTGGAGAGTAGAATGGTGCTATTACTGGTGGTATTGGTAGTGGAGAGTAGAATGGTGCTATTACTGATGGTATTGGTACTGGAGAGTAGAATGGTGCTATTACTGGTGGTATTGGTACTGGAGAGTAGAATGGTGCTATTACTGGTGGTATTGCTACTGGAGAGTAGAATGGTGCTATTACTGGTGGTATTGGTACTGGAGAGTAGAATGGTGCTATTACTGGTGGTATAGGTACTGGAGAGTAGAATGGTGCTATTACTGGTGGTATTGGTACTGGAGAGTAGAATGGTGCAATTACTGATGGTATTGGTACTGGAGAGTAGAATGGTGCTATTACTGGTGGTATAGGTACTGGAGAGTAGAATGGTGCTATTACTGGTGGTATAGGTACTGGAGAGTAGAATGGTGCTATTACTGGTGGTATTGCTACTGGAGAGTAGAATGGTGCTATTACTGGTGGTATTGGTACTGGAGAGTAGAATGGTGCTATTACTGGTGGTATTGGTACTGGGGAGTAGAATGGTGCTATTACTGGTGGTATAGGTACTGGAGAGTAGAATGGTGCTATTACTGGTGGTATTGGTACTGGAGAGTAGAATGGTGCTATTACTGGTGGTATTGGTACTGGAGAGTAGAATGGTGCTATTACTGATGGTATAGGTACTGGAGAGTAGAATGGTGCTATTACTGGTGGTATTGGTACTGGAGAGTAGAATGGTGCTATTACTGGTGGTATTGGTACTGGAGAGTAGAATGGTGCTATTACTGGTGGTATAGGTACTGGAGAGTAGAATGGTGCTATTACTGGTGGTATTGGTACTGGAGAGTAGAATGGTGCTATTACTGATGGTATAGGTACTGGAGAGTAGAATGGTGCTATTACTGGTGGTATTGGTACTGGAGAGTAGAATGGTGCTATTACTGGTGGTATTGGTACTGGAGAGTAGAATGGTGCTATTACTGGTGGTATTGGTACTTGAGAGTAGAATGGTGCTATTACTGGTGGTATTGGTACTGGAGAGTAGAATGGTGCTATTACTGGTGGTATTGGTACTGGAGAGTAGAATGGTGCAATTACTGGTGGTATTGGTACTGGAGAGTAGAATGGTGCAATTACTGGTGGTATTGGTACTGGAGAGTAGAATGGTGCTATTACTGGTGGTATAGGTACTGGAGAGTAGAATGGTGCTATTACTGGTGGTATTGGTACTGGAGAGTAGAATGGTGCTATTACTGGTGGTATAGGTACTGGAGAGTAGAATGGTGCTATTACTGGTGGTATTGGTACTGGAGAGTAGAATGGTGCTATTACTGGTGGTATAGGTACTGGAGAGTAGAATGGTGCTATTACTGATGGTATTGGTACTGGAGAGTAGAATGGTGCTATTACTGGTGGTATAGGTACTGGAGAGTAGAATGGTGCTATTACTGATGGTATTGGTACTGGAGAGTAGAATGGTGCTATTACTGGTGGTATAGGTACTGGAGAGTAGAATGGTGCTATTACTGATGGTATTGGTACTGGAGAGTAGAATGGTGCTATTACTGGTGGTATTGGTAGTGGAGAGTAGAATGGTGCTATTACTGATGGTATTGGTACTGGAGAGTAGAATGGTGCTATTACTGGTGGTATTGGTACTGGAGAGTAGAATGGTGCTATTACTGGTGGTATTGCTACTGGAGAGTAGAATGGTGCTATTACTGGTGGTATTGGTACTGGAGAGTAGAATGGTGCTATTACTGGTGGTATAGGTACTGGAGAGTAGAATGGTGCTATTACTGGTGGTATTGGTACTGGAGAGTAGAATGGTGCAATTACTGATGGTATTGGTACTGGAGAGTAGAATGGTGCTATTACTGGTGGTATAGGTACTGGAGAGTAGAATGGTGCTATTACTGGTGGTATAGGTACTGGAGAGTAGAATGGTGCTATTACTGGTGGTATTGCTACTGGAGAGTAGAATGGTGCTATTACTGGTGGTATTGGTACTGGAGAGTAGAATGGTGCTATTACTGGTGGTATTGGTACTGGGGAGTAGAATGGTGCTATTACTGGTGGTATAGGTACTGGAGAGTAGAATGGTGCTATTACTGGTGGTATTGGTACTGGAGAGTAGAATGGTGCTATTACTGGTGGTATTGGTACTGGAGAGTAGAATGGTGCTATTACTGATGGTATAGGTACTGGAGAGTAGAATGGTGCTATTACTGGTGGTATTGGTACTGGAGAGTAGAATGGTGCTATTACTGGTGGTATTGGTACTGGAGAGTAGAATGGTGCTATTACTGGTGGTATAGGTACTGGAGAGTAGAATGGTGCTATTACTGGTGGTATTGGTACTGGAGAGTAGAATGGTGCTATTACTGATGGTATAGGTACTGGAGAGTAGAATGGTGCTATTACTGGTGGTATTGGTACTGGAGAGTAGAATGGTGCTATTACTGGTGGTATTGGTACTGGAGAGTAGAATGGTGCTATTACTGGTGGTATTGGTACTTGAGAGTAGAATGGTGCTATTACTGGTGGTATTGGTACTGGAGAGTAGAATGGTGCTATTACTGGTGGTATTGGTACTGGAGAGTAGAATGGTGCAATTACTGGTGGTATTGGTACTGGAGAGTAGAATGGTGCAATTACTGGTGGTATTGGTACTGGAGAGTAGAATGGTGCTATTACTGGTGGTATAGGTACTGGAGAGTAGAATGGTGCTATTACTGGTGGTATTGGTACTGGAGAGTAGAATGGTGCTATTACTGGTGGTATTGGTACTGGAGAGTAGAATGGTGCTATTACTGGTGGTATTGGTACTGGAGAGTAGAATGGTGCTATTACTGGTGGTATTGGTACTGGAGAGTAGAATGGTGCTATTACTGGTGGTATTGGTACTGGAGAGTAGAATGGTGCTATTACTGGTGGTATTGGTACTGGAGAGTAGAATGGTGCTATTACTGGTGGTATTGGTACTGGAGAGTAGAATGGTGCTATTACTGGTGGTATTGGTACTGGAGAGTAGAATGGTGCTATTACTGGTGGTATAGGTACTGGAGAGTAGAATGGTGCTATTACTGATGGTATTGGTACTGGAGAGTAGAATGGTGCTATTACTGGTGGTATTGGTACTGGAGAGTAGAATGGTGCTATTACTGGTGGTATTGGTACTGGAGAGTAGAATAGTGCTATTACTGGTGGTATAGGTACTGGAGAGTAGAATGGTGCTATTACTGGTGGTATTGGTACTGGAGAGTAGAATGGTGCTATTACTGGTGGTATTGGTACTGGAGAGTAGAATGGTGCTATTACTGGTGGTATTACTACTGGAGAGTAGAATGGTGCTATTACTGGTGGTATAGGTACTGGAGAGTAGAATGGTGCTAATACTGGTGGTATTGGTACTGGAGAGTAGAATGGTGCTATTACTGGTGGTATAGGTACTGGAGAGTAGAATGGTGCTAATACTGGTGGTATTGGTACTGGAGAGTAGAATGGTGCAATTACTGGTGGTATAGGTACTGGAGAGTAGAATGGTGCAATTACTGGTGGTATTGGTACTGGAGAGTAGAATGGTGCTATTACTGATGGTATTGGTACTGGAGAGTAGAATGGTGCTATTACTGATGGTATTGGTACTGGAGAGTAGAATGGTGCTATTACTGATGGTATTGGTACTGGAGAGTAGAATGGTGCTATTACTGGTGGTATTGGTAGTGGAGAGTAGAATGGTGCTATTACTGATGGTATTGGTACTGGAGAGTAGAATGGTGCTATTACTGATGGTATTGGTACTGGAGAGTAGAATGGTGCTATTACTGATGGTATTGGTAGTGGAGAGTAGAATGGTGCTATTACTGGTGGTATTGGTACTGGAGAGTAGAATGGTGCTATTACTGGTGGTATTGGTACTGGAGAGTAGAATGGTGCTATTACTGGTGGTATAGGTACTGGAGAGTAGAATGGTGCTATTACTGGTGGTATTGCTACTGGGGAGTAGAATGGTGCTATTACTGGTGGTATAGGTACTGGAGAGTAGAATGGTGCTATTACTGATGGTATAGGTACTGGAGAGTAGAATGGTGCTATTACTGGTGGTATTGCTACTGGAGAGTAGAATGGTGCTATTACTGGTGGTATTGGTACTGGGGAGTAGAATGGTGCTATTACTGGTGGTATAGGTACTGGAGAGTAGAATGGTGCTATTACTGGTGGTATAGGTACTGGAGAGTAGAATGGTGCTATTACTGGTGGTATTGGTACTGGAGAGTAGAATGGTGCTATTACTGATGGTATTGGTACTGGAGAGTAGAATGGTGCTATTACTGGTGGTATTGGTACTGGAGAGTAGAATGGTGCTATTACTGATGGTATTGGTACTGGAGAGTAGAATGGTGCTATTACTGGTGGTATAGGTACTGGAGAGTAGAATGGTGCTATTACTGGTGGTATAGGTACTGGAGAGTAGAATGGTGCTATTACTGGTGGTATAGGTACTGGAGAGTAGAATGGTGCTATTACTGGTGGTATTGGTAGTGGAGAGTAGAATGGTGCTATTACTGGTGGTATAGGTACTGGAGAGTAGAATGGTGCTATTACTGGTGGTATTGGTAGTGGAGAGTAGAATGGTGCTATTACTGGTGGTATTGGTACTGGAGAGTAGAATGGTGCTATTACTGGTGGTATTGGTACTGGAGAGTAGAATGGTGCTATTACTGGTGGTATAGGTACTGGGGAGTAGAATGGTGCTATTACTGGTGGTATAGGTACTGGAGAGTAGAATGGTGCTATTACTGATGGTATTGGTACTGGGGAGTAGAATGGTGCTATTACTGGTGGTATAGGTACTGGAGAGTAGAATGGTGCTATTACTGGTGGTATAGGTACTGGAGAGTAGAATGGTGCTATTACTGATGGTATAGGTACTGGAGAGTAGAATGGTGCTATTACTGGTGGTATAGGTACTGGAGAGTAGAATGGTGCTATTACTGGTGGTATAGGTACTGGAGAGTAGAATGGTGCTATTACTGATGGTATAGGTACTGGAGAGTAGAATGGTGCTATTACTGGTGGTATAGGTACTGGAGAGTAGAATGGTGCTATTACTGATGGTATAGGTACTGGAGAGTAGAATGGTGCTATTACTGGTGGTATAGGTACTGGAGAGTAGAATGGTGCTATTACTGATGGTATAGGTACTGGAGAGTAGAATGGTGCTATTACTGGTGGTATAGGTACTGGAGAGTAGAATGGTGCTATTACTGATGGTATAGGTACTGGAGAGTAGAATGGTGCTATTACTGGTGGTATAGGTACTGGAGAGTAGAATGGTGCTATTACTGATGGTATAGGTACTGGAGAGTAGAATGGTGCTATTACTGGTGGTATAGGTACTGGAGAGTAGAATGGTGCTATTACTGGTGGTATAGGTACTGGAGAGTAGAATGCTGCTATTGCGACTGAAGAGTGGGACGGCGCTAATATTGATGCTATTTTCTTATTAAATGTCAGCACAGAATATATTTTTACCCGTTGATCTTTGTTTCATTTTTAGAGTTTAATCTGAAGAAGGGCAGTGTGCATGACCTTCACATGGCCTCCGTGACTGGTCTTTTGGTAGGCCGAAACTTCATTAAATGTGCAGTACAAAAAATAGAAATAAAATAATAATAATGATTCCTAATTTAGGCCCAAGGTCAGCAATTTTGGCGTAGGAGAAAGTCGAATAAATCAATACCAGTGCATTACTGGTACTTTATTTTATCAAGCCAATGAAAGGCAAAGCTAACCTCGGCGGGATTTTATCTCAGAACGTAAAGGGCCGTCACTCTTTGCAGCGAAGTATGTTGTTAATAATTTCTAAACTATATCCATCTCGATATTCTACTAAGTAATATCTCAGATGAGCTCCCAGCATGCCTGGAAACACGAAGGAGCTCCCAGCACGCCTGGAAAAACGCGAATGAGCTCCCAGCTCGCCTGGAAGCACAAAAGAGCTCCCAGCACGCCTGGAAGCACGAATGAGCTCCCGGCACGCCTGGAAGCACGAATGAGCTCCCAGCACGCCTGGAAGCACAAAACAGCTCCCAGCACGCCTGGAAGCACGAATGAGCTCCCGGCACGCCTGGAAGCACGAATGAGCTTCCAGCACGCCTGGAAGCACAAAAGAGCTCCCAGCACGGCTAGAAGCACGAATGAGCTCCCGGCACGCCTGGAAGCACGAATGAGCTGCCGGCACGCCTGGAAGCACGAATGAGCTCCCAGCACGCCTGGAAGCACAAAAGAGCTCCCAGCACGGCTAGAAGCACGAATGAGCTCCCGGCACGCCTGGAAGCACGAATGAGCTCCCAGCACGCCTGGAAGCACGAATGAGCTCCCAGCACGCCTGGAAGCACAAAAGAGCTCCCAGCACAGCTAGAAGCACGAATGAGTTCCCAGCATTGTCAATTACGATTTTATTTGATGTATCATATCTACCTGTATATATATTTGTGTATAATATCAATATACACACTACACATGCTAGAAGAAAACCACCCGAAAGGTGGTTTTTCTGCTAGTATAGATAATAAATCAATTGAAAAAGGCAGGCAATGTGGATAAGATCTTAATAAGAAATACTCTGACAAAAAAAAATTAAAAAAATTGTACCGCCCTCTGGTGTAGATATTTCAGATGTAATGTCAAGTTGTATGGCAGTGTGATGAGAGAGAGAAAGAGAGAGACAAGCAGAGGAGAGATGATGAGCGAGAAAGAAAGAGAGGGTGAGAGAGAAAAAGTGAACGACGAGAGAGAGAGAGAATGAGAGAATGAGAGAGAGAGAGAATGAGAGAGAGAGAGAGAGAATGAGAGAGAGAGAGAACGATAGAGAGAGAATGATAGAGATAGAGAGAGAATGATAGAGATAGAGAGAGAATGATAAGAGAGAGAGAGAATGATAGAGAGAGAATGATAGAGAGAGAGAGAATGATAGAGAGAGAGAGAGAGAGAGAATGATAGAGAGAGAGAATGATAGAGAGAGAGAGAGAGAATGATAGAGAGAGAGAGAGAGAATGATAGAGAGAGAGAGAGAGAATGATAGAGAGAGAGAGAGAGAGAAAATGATAGAGAGAGAATGATAGAGATAGAGAGAATGATAGAGATAGAGAGAATGATAGAGAGAGAGAGAGAGAATGAGAGAGAGAGAATGATAGAGAGAGAGAGAGAGAATGATAGAGAGAGAGAGAGAGAATGATAGAGAGAGAGAGAGAGAATGATAGAGAGAGAGAGAGAACGATAGAGAGAGAATGAGAGAACGATAGAGAGAGAATGAGAGAGAGAGAAAGAGAATGAGAGAGAGAGAGAGAGAGAGAGAGAGAGAGAGAAAGAATGATAGAGAGAGAATGATAGAATGATAGAGATAGAGAGAGAATGATAGAATGATAGAGATAGAGAGAGAATGATAGAATGATAGAGATAGAGAGAGAATGATAGAATGATAGAGATAGAGAGAGAATGATAGAATGATAGAGATAGAGAGAGAATGATAGAGAGAAAATGATAGAGAGAAAATGATAGAGAGAGAGAGAACGATAGAGAGGGGACGAGAGAAAAAGAGAACGATAGAGAGGGGACGAGAGAGAACGAGAGAGAACGAGAGAGAAAGAGAGAGAGAGAACGAGAGAGAGAGAGAGAGAACGAGAGAGAAAGAGAGAACGAGATAGAAAGAGAACGAGAGAGAGAGAGAGAACGAGAGAGAAACAGAGAGAACGAGAGAGAAACAGAGAGAACGAGAGAGAAAGAGAGAGAGAACGAGAGAGAAAGAGAGAGAGAACGAGAGAGAAAGAGAGAGAGAACGAGAGAGAAAAAGAGGGAGAGAACGAGAGAGGGAGAGAACGAGAGAGGGAGAGAACGAGAGAGAAAGAGAGGGAGAGAACGACAGAGAAAGAGAGAGAGAGAACGAGAGAGAACGAGAGTAAATATAAAAAGAAATGTTCCTCACTTCTCTCCTTTATTAGACTTCAATGTGAAATATATTTCTGGAGAGTGAGTCACTGATAATTCACGACAGATAATTCACTGTTTTATTTAGGTCGACATTGCTTCAGAGAAGGTTATCTTTGCTGCCATTTATCGTATTACTAATTAGACCCCTTTTTTTAATACCTTAGCTATCATTTCTATGGATATGTGGTTAGAATGTCTCAGGAAAGAACCGCTGGAGTCACTCCAGGTAGAGCCGCTACTTCTCCAAATTTAGAGGTCACAGCTCAGATACTATGGATATGTGGTTAGAATATCTCAGGAAAGAATCACTGGAGAGTCACTCCAGGTAGAGCTGCTACTTCTCTGAATTGAGAGATCACAGCTCAGATACTATGGACATGTGGTTAGAATGTCTCAGGAAAGAATCACTGGACAGTCACTCCAGGTAGAGCTGCTACTTGTCCAAATTTAGAGATCACAGCTCAGATACTATGGACATGTGGTTAGAATGTCTCAGGAAAGAATCACTGGAGAGTCACTCCAGGTAGAGCCGCTACTTCTCCAAATTTAGAGGTCACAACTCAGATACTATGGACATGTGGTTAGAATGTCTCAGGAAAGAATCACTGGACAGTCACTCCAGGTAGAGCTGCTACTTCTCTGAATTGAGAGATCACAGCTCAGATACTATGGATATGTGGTTAGAATGTCTCAGGAAAGAATCACTGGAGAGTCACTCCAGGTAGAGCTGCTACTTCTCTGAATTGAGAGATCACAGCTCAGATACTATGGATATGTGGTTAGAATGTCTCAGGAAAGAATCACTGGAGAGTCACTCCAGGTAGAGCTGCTACTTGTCCAAATTTAGAGATCACAGCTCAGATACTATGGACATGTGGTTAGAATATCTCAGGAAAGAATCACTGGAGAGTCATTCCAGGTAGAGCTGCTACTTCTCTGAATTGAGAGATCACAGCTCAGATACTATGGACATGTGGTTAGAATGTCTCAGGAGAGAATCACTGGACAGATTTTACGGGCAAAACCAACCGGCAAGAGACTCAGAATATCTATATACTACTAAAACTCTGTGCTTGCTTGCCTGTCTGTAATGTATTACAGCCAAAAGGGCGCAAAATGGGAAAATTCTTTGAAAGGAAGTTGACCCTGAAATGGGAGTACAAATAGAATAAAACAAGTTTCGCGTAAATCGGATCACGGGCTCCCGAGATAGGGTTTTTTTCCGGGTACCTTCATAAACAGAAATAGAGAGAGAAAGATAGAAAGAAATTAGATTGAAAGAGAGACAGAGAGAGGAGGAGGCAGAGAAGGAGAATGGAAGAGAGAGAGTGAGAGAGTGGGAGCTGGTGATGTGTGTGTATGTATATATATATATATATATATATGTGAGTGTGTGTCTATGACCAGTGTATATAGATAACAGGCACCCATATATATATATATATATATATATATATATATATACACACACATATGTATACACTCACATTTATATATATATAAATGCCCTCTTCCTTGTGAGGCAATTACAGGAAAAGTACCTAGCTAAAAGTAAGCCACTCTACTTGGCATTTGTCGACCTTGAGAAAGCCTTTGACAGAGTTCCACGTGCTGTAATCTGGTGGGCTCTTAGAAAACTAGGAGTAGATGAATGGCTTGTGAAAGCTGTACAAGCCATGTATAGGGGAGCAGTCAGCAAAGTTAGGATTAGCAATGAGTATAGCGAGGAATTTAGCGTACAGGTTGGGGTCCACCAGGGCTCTGTTCTTAGCCCTCTCCTGTTCATCATAGTCCTGCAGGTAATAACGGAGGAATTTAAGACCGGATGCCCATGGGAACTCCTGTATGCTGATGACCTCGCACTCATAGCTGAATCTATGATAGAACTAGAGAATAAATTCCAAACCTGGAAGCAGGGACTAGAGAGAAAGGGTCTCAAAGTCAACATGACAAAGACTAAGGTCCTTGTAAGTAGACGAGAAAACAGAACCCAGATCCCCTCAGGGAAATGGCCTTGCTCAGTATGTAGGAAAGGTGTAGGTAGGAACTCCATTCTCTGCCCCAAATGCAAACAATGGGTACACAAGAGATGTAGCGGGATCTCAGGAAGCTTAATTAAGAATGTAGGATTCACATGCAGCAGCTGTGCTGAAACAGCAAGCAGCAAACAGCCACAGGAAACAAGTACCACCAATCTCTGGGAGGGCCCTGTAGAAACAGTAGACAGCTTCTGCTACCTAGGTGACCGAATTAGCAACGGAGGTGGGTGTTCAGAAAGTACAATAACTAGGGTAAGAACGGGATGGAAGAAGTTTAGGGAACTACTACCACTGCTAGCTGCAAAAGGCTTCTCCCTCAGAATGAAAGGCAGACTGTATGATGCGTGTATCCGAACAGCGATGTTGCATGGTAGTGAGACCTGGGCGCTGAAGGTGGAAGACTTACGTAGATTAAAGAGAAACGAAGCCGGCATGCTCCGATGGATGTGTAACAGTAATATACGTGAACGACAAAGCATAAATGAATTGAGAGAGAGACTGAGCATAAGAGGAATCAAATGCTGTGTGCAGGAGAGGCGGTTGCGCTGGTATGGACATGTGAGGCGTATGAAGGATGACAGCTGCATAAAAAGGTGCAGAGCACTAGAAGTTGATGGAAACCGCGGAGTGGGGAGACCCAAGATGACCTGGGATGAGGTGATAAAAGCCGACCTTACCCAATTACACCTCTCAAAGACAATGACCCACGACCGTGACTTCTGGCGTCACGCAGTAATACAGAGTACCCGACCTCCCATGGGTACATGCTGAAGCATATAAACAATATGCCCCCCCCCCCCCCGCAAGGTGGTCGTGGAGGTGCCACGGCAAAAAATCACCCAGCCCACACTGTAAAGTGGACGTGTAGGCGCCACGAAAAAGCACCCAGCACTCACTGTAAATGAGGTTGGTGTTAGGAAGGGCATCCAGCTGTAGAAACCAAGCCAGATCAGTTCCTGTATGAGCAAGGCATGGTCAGCCGACCAGACACTGCACACAACAGGACAACCCGTCTAACCCATGCTAGCGTGGAAGAACGGACGTAAAACGGTGATGATGATGATGATGATGATGATACACACATTTATATGTATACATACACACGTATATATATGGGTCTTCCAGCTTCATTTCACATTATATACATATCTGTGTATAATTTAATTATTTAAAAATTATTTTTAAGTGAACATGGGTGGTCTAGTGATATTTAGTATTACAAAAAACTATGAATGAGAAGAAAATGAGGGAAAGTGCAAGGATCATTAAACAACGAAAGAAAAGAGGAAGGGGAGAAGGTGATAGACTCTACACCCAAGTCAGAGTGGTGTTTCGGCTGCACTCCACAGACAAAATGGCAAAAGCATTTCCTCGGGTAATGGACAGCGACACCCACTGCAACAGCCAGCCCACCTCGTGGGGTTCCTTCCTCAGACGGGACTGCTGTCACTCCGAATTTACCTATAATTTTGACAAGCTTGTTTGGTGATACATGGAATGTTACCACCACGATGGATTGGCAGATAAGGGCGATGGATTGGAAGTAGTCTCGGACGCCATGCTTTGCAGCATAGAGTTTCGGTCCTTTACGGTCTGATTTCAAAACCCGCCGAGGTTAACTTTTTCCTTCATCCTTACGGGATCGATAAAATAAAGTACCAGTAATAAACTGGCGTAATTGCTGGCCTTGTGCCAAAAGTAGAAACATTTGTTCAGATTGCCTATTTAACCCTGTTCATAATTTATTTCCTTTCTAACGTTGTCTTCGAACTCTTCTGGTACCTTCTGGTCAATCATGATCTTCACACATACTTATGTCGTGAAGGAGATGCTTGGTTTTGTGGTTAGTGTATTCGGTTTACAATCGTAAGATCGTAAATTCGCTTCCCAGTGGCCCGTTGTGTCCTTGAGCAAGACACTTTATTTCATGTTATTCCAGTCCACTCAGCTGACAAAAACGAGTCGTACTTGTAATTTGAAGGGTCAGCCTTATATTGTGTGTCACGCTGAATCTCTCCGAGAACTACGTTACGGGTACGCATGTCTGTGGAATGCTCAGCCACGTGCACGATATTTCATGAGCAGGCTGTTCCACTAATCGTATCAACTGGAACATTCGTCGTTATAACCGACGAGGTGCCTTTATGCCGTCCCCTATCATGAAACAGTAGCACCTATCAAGATACAATCGACTCATCTGCTGGTATATTTTCCCTTTATACCAATTTCCTTGCTTCACACATTGTCATATTTGTTGAGACTGTATACCCAATATTTCCCAATCTTTTGTGCATTATGACCCTCATCAACGTCTCAAAAATGTTATGCGCCCCTTAGATATGAAAATGCCCCCATTTGATACGAAAACAGCGATGATCAACTGCAAAGCTTAAACAAATTAGTGTATAGGTGGTGCCAGATGCACAATAACATGTGGAGGAGGTGAGACAGGAGTTACCGACAGTAACGTGTAGCAAAGTTAAGGTAAAAATCTGAAATTTGTTCTCATTAATCTATTCAAATTGTTCATTTAAATATTCAAATCCCAACTCCCGTGACGCATGCGCCCTACATGGGGAATCGCTGCCGGATACACAATATTTCAATGTTGTACTTTTTTCAGTTGTCGGACTTGGGATTCTTTACGGTGATGTTTTTTTCGACATTTTTTTTTTCCATTTTCTTCAATACTTCCCCATGTTATCTCCCGTCACGAAATTTTTTTTCCCCACACGTGATGGTCCATATTGTCACGATTGCTGTGTTTGACATACTCAACAACTTGTAACTAATTAGTTATATCTGTTTCCTCTGCTTAATTGTTATTGTTGATTATTGGAGAGGAGTATTGACAGCTGAATAACTAAACCAATGGGCAACAGATGGTGTCTACTTCGGTGACACTTCTGCTGCCTGGAAATGACTTATAGGATCTCATCATTGCCAATTCCCCACGGACTGAAACCAAACATATGGCGTTCTGTTACCGATGCCGGTAAACCTTTGGAAATCGCTTACTAGTTACCATCCAAACTAATAAATGTGGTAATTGTAGTATTGGGGAATATTTATTATATGTTACTTGTAACTGTCTCAAGCCCAGGGGCTCATAAGGCCAGTACTTATTCTAGTTTTCCTGGTGTTAAGCGACTGAGACTAAAAGACATACCCCCCCCCCTCCTCCTCTGGACAAGACACCACTTCATGGCAAGCCTAAACCTCTAGATACTGCTGGTACTTCAGCTGAGTATGCTCGAGCAACGTGAAATGATGTGTTTTGCTCAAGAACACAAGACACAACCCAGTTCAATATGATCCTGTGGTTTAGCTGTTCGACAGATAGAAATATTTGATAACATGACTGGAATAAGTATTGGGGTTGATATGATCGATTAAAACCTTGAATGACTGAAACCAGTAAAAAAAAAAAAAAGGTTTAAAAGAATAAAACCTTAATTGTCCAGGTGTTGTTGGTGCGTCATGGTGTTTATTATAAATAACAATAAGAAATTTAAACGCCAGAATTCTTTCTATAAAAAAAAAAAAAAAAAAAAAATCTAAAGGATTCGGCATTCCATTTATTGTTAGATTTATAACCGACCAAAGCGATATTGTCTTGTCGGTCAACCTGACACCTGCAGTTAATCACCTTATTGACGCTTTGTTGTTTTCCTCAAATATATACCTGTATGGTTGTAAACAATGTGGAGAAAATATAATATAATTCATTGAACAAAAAGGATAAAGGAAAGAAAAAAAAGAGAGGGTGGGGGGTAATTCATCACCAAGTGCGGCAATCGGCCGCACCTCACACCTTGGGGGTTAATTACTTTGAGGCAAGTCAACACGCTCGCAGCATTACCACGGGTGATGGTGAAGCTAAGGCACCCTCACGAGCATCACCTGAGACCTCAGTAAGGCTGGGTGATGGCGAGGCTAAGGCGCTGAAACAGCCAGGCACCTCCACGTGTATCACTCGAGACCTCAGTAAGGTGAGGTGATGGCGAAGCTAAGGCGCCGAAACAGAGGGGGAACCCCCACGGCTGTCACCTGACACATCAGTAAGGTGAGGTGAGGTGAGGTGATGGCGAGGCTAAGGCGCTGAAACAGAGGGGGAACTCCCACGGGTATCACCTGACACATCAGTAAGGTGAGGCGAGGGCGAGGCTAAGGCGCTGAAACAGCCAGGCACCTCCACGGGTATCACTCGAGACCTCAGTAAAGTGAGGTGATGGCGAGGCTAAGGCGCTGAAACAGAGGTGGAACCCTACGGATATCACCTGACACATCAGTAAGGTGAGGTGAGGTGATGGCGAGGCTAAGGCGCTGAAACAGAGGTGGAACCCTACGGATATCACCTGACACATCAGTAAGGTGTAAATAGATGCTAAATGACAGAACAATATGTACCATTGTAAACAGCCCTTGACACTTTACAAATGACAGCCATTTCGTTAGATTGCGGTGAAGCGTTTAAAAATTTCTTGGGTAAAAAAGTTCAATAAACCAGCGTTCCCCTGAAAAGGGATAGTGATTGACCTATTGTTGGAGGTCATAACAACTGGGATGAACACCCGAACACTTTAACGGTTTAGAAGAGAGGGTCTCAACTTTTTAGGTCACCTCCTCCCTCACTGCCATGTAATACCAACCCTATTTCCAGCGACTCCGACCCTATTTCCAGAGAGACCTACCTATACACAAATTGTAAATAATATATAATAAATAAAATCGTTGATTTATATAATAAATAATTGTTTCTACTTTTGGCACAAGGCCAGCAATTCAACAGTGCATTACTGGTACTTTATTTTATCGACCCCGTAAGGATGAAAGGTAAAGTCAACCCCCCACCTGGACCTTCTCACCCCCCCCCCCACATCTGTAACTCCCCCC
>CAXHJY010001495.1:35000-50000 GCA_964016885.1 Eledone cirrhosa | reverse complement strand
ATCTTTAGGCAAGATATTTTGTTTTGCTTCTGATATTTTTACTCATATATTCTTTTTACATACACCACGTAAGACAAGACATTCTAATATATCAGCATATATATATATATATATATATATATATATACTCATATCTATATACATACATATCAGCATATATATACACTCATATATCTATCTATATATATATATATAAGCATATATACATACATATTCATGTACTTATACATCTTATACTTATACAGAGAGAGAGAGAGCGAGCGCGCGCGGAAGAGCGAGGAATGGGGGAGGAAAATACGCGCGCATATACACGCAGACGATATTCTTAGTATAGAGAATGTTCCTAGAAACTATTACGTAAACATCAAAGAAAAGGGTTATCCAACTAAAACTGAATGCGGAAGATGCTTTTGGCTTCTGAAACACCTTATTAAACTACAGATGTAACAGGATATCATGTGTGTCATATGATGAGTTGAAAAACGCCTGTCATCTGATATTATCTGCGTAATTAGTCGGACAACACTCTTTGCGGCACAGAGTTGCGTCCCCTTACGTTCGGAGTTAAAATCGTGCCGAAGTTAGCTTTGCCTTTCATCCTTACGGGGGTCGGTCGGTAAAATAAAGTACCAGTAATGCACTGGAGTCGATTAAATTGTTGGCCTTGTACCTAAATCAGAAACCATTATCTGAGTAATTAGTAGACAAACTCTCCCTCTAAATATTAGTATGTAGAATCGCCCCACCATGGAGTATTTTCTTTCCTTAACCTAATGTAATGATATTGTGACATCACTTCAGTTCATCTGTTTCTCGATATATGTATATTGATAACTCATTAATTTGTTTGCTAAGCAACCAAATTATGTAATCAAGTTACACACACACACACACATTATATATATATATATAATTTTTTTTTTTTCGGACCGAGGAAACAATGTTTCCGTTGGTCTTTCCAATTGCTAATACTATCTATCGGTCGCAACTCCAGGTAGAAGGAGCAACGTGAAATAAAGTGTCTTGCTCAAGGACATAACGCATCGCCTGGTCCAGGAATCGAACTCACAACCTCACGATTGCGAATGCAATTCTCTAACAAATCAGCCACACGCCTTCACACATACACACACACACATATATATATATATATATCATACATCATTCAGAAGGTCATTTGTCACTGATATGCAAGAAATCTCAACGAAGAATAGCTAAAATTATCAATCAGAGTATTATATATATATACATATATTAACACACACATATATATATATTTATACATATATTAACACACACACATATATGTACACATACATACACACACATATATACATGTACACATACATACACAGACATATATACGCATATATATATATATATATATATATATATATATATATATATCACATAAGAAACGGAGAATCAGTGTTGCGACGAATTAAATTTTTTTAGACATATTACAATCGTTTCTCTGGCGACCAGCTCAAGGCACGATCGATGTAATGATCGAAGCTGACTCTGAAATAGCAAGGTCCTCAGATACGTCTCGAGCTTCGTAGAATCGAGACGTATCTGAGGACCTTGCTATTTCAGAGTCAGCTTCGATCATTACATCGATCGTGCCTTGAGCTGGTCGCCAGAGAAACGATTGTAATATGTCTAAAAAAATTTAATTCGTCGCAACACTGATTCTCCGTTTCTTATGTGATATATATATATATATATATATATATATATATATATATATATATATAAAATAACAGATTAAAGTTTAAGCAAAGAATCGCTGCTTTCACCCTTAACTATATATATATAGTAATAAATTTGAAGACTAAAATCCAAAGAGGGCTCGATAAAGATAAATATATATATATGAGCTCTCCCGTCGGGGTCATACTTTTTCCTATTTCCCACTCTACTACTCTAAGTATTGAGTACTCTGGTGCGTTATGGTCCATCTGGTTCCTTACCACAATTCCTTTGTTATATATATATATATATTTGAATTTGTAAAGCCAAACAATGCAGGTATGGACATAGAATAAAAATGCAAATGCAAAAGTTATTGTAGACAATTAGTTTTTAACCTTAGATTTATTTAAATGTCCTTAATTTTCGAGATAATATCTCTTCTTCGGAGGGAAGTAAAGCGGTTAAACCAGTGTTCTAAATAGCTTGCCAGGTCATGCTGACAGGAAATGGTATAGAGTATCTGTTCTATCTCTAATGTCAAAGAGTTTGACATTAGAGATAGAACAGATACTCTATACCATTTCCTGTCAGCATGACCTGGCAAGCTATTTAGAACACTGGTTTAACCGCTTTACTTCCCTCCGAAGAAGAGATATTATCTCGAAAATTAAGGACATTTAAATAAATCTAAGGTAAAAGACTAATTGTCAACAATAACATTTGCATTTTTATTCTATGTCCACACCTGCATTGTTTGGCTTTACAAATTCAAACGTTTATACCTCATTACACAATGCTTCAAGTGAACTATAACTTCCTCCATATATATATATATATATATATATATATATATATATATATGCATGCACACACACGTATGTACAGAAAACAGGGAAGAAAATAGAGTTAATTATGTAAGTGGATATTATCCATCTGTTTAGAAATGGTTTTATCAATAAACAAGTTGTAAAACATTTATATAAGAGAATGGAGTTCTACTGAAGCAGGTAGAGAGGTTCAAGTATCTCAGGGCCTTGTTCACGAGTGATGGAAGGGAAGATGGTAAATTAAGTGCAAGAACTCTAGGAGCTGGTACAGTAATGCGCCAGCTTCAGCATTCGGCAATCAAAGGAAAGGTGGTAGGTATAAAAGCCAAACTAGTTATCTTCGATTTGGTATTGGTGCCAACTCTTTGCTATGGTTATGTATCTTTGGTAATGACCGAAAGAATGTTATCGCGTATACAAGTGGCCGAAGTGTGGTTCCTCAAAAGGGTCTTTGAAGTAATGTTACTTGATAGTGTGTGTAGCTCGGAGATCAGTGAGTCACTTCAAGTAGAGCTGATACTTCTCCGAATTGAGAGATCACAGCTCTGATACTATGGACATGTGGTTAGAATATCTCAGAAAAGAATCGCCAAGCGGGGAGTACCATGCAAAAAAAAAAAAAAAAGTGCCTCAAAATGGTGAGATTTTACATAATGAAAGCTATACCCATTTTCACAAGAGAAGGCATCTCTCCCCCAAGTGGGTGCGAGGTCTGTTAAGTAAGTTATTTATGAACGACAAATTCCAAAAGGAAATTCTCAAATATAAACCAATTGTTGGATATTAATCTTTAGATGAATTTTAGAAAGTGTAAAAAAAGGTCATGACGGATATTAAAAAGAAACGACAACATCCGAATAGTAAATGATCATTTTAAATGATTTAGAAGCCTAAACAATGCGTATAAAGAACTGAAACGCTTTATATCACATGTTAGGAAAACTGCGTATAAACAAACATCCGTATATACACACAACAGAAGACTAGCGTCACAATACTACGTAGAAAGAATATAAACATCATTAACCCAACGGTAATTTCAAAGATAAATACGTAACAGGTTGTATACGATTTTTGTGTAAGTATTAATGAATACTAGGCCAAAGGATAAATACCTTGTGAAATTATAATTCTCCTATATCCAAATGACGCACAATTGTTGGTGTCTTGAAAAGAATTTATTATGCAAGAAGCTGTTCGTGGGAGAATTCGCAATGTTACAAATCTAAATAACATAAATTCAAAAAAATTTTTGAAGGTTTCTCCCAGGCTGAAACTCTCGTCTGGTTTTATAATCTCCTGCCATGTGACTGAAATCTTTTAGAATATTCTAAATTAATTCGGGGGTTGTAGCACAATTTTGATGTGCAATTCAACAGGTTAACTGTAACTTAAGGGCAAATAGAGTGTGTTTAATGGACAAGACGAATTCACTTCGTTGGTGTGTCGAAGGGGGGGGGGTCTATTTTACATATTAACATTTGATACCCTTCTCCTCTCGTGGCCTATTATAAAAATTAGGGTGGAAGATTGGGAGAGTCTTTAAAGTGTCCACTCAATGCTTAGCAATATTTATCCTGGCTCTTTGCGTTCCGAGTTCAAATCCTGCCGAGGTTAGCTTTGCCTTTCATTCTTACGGAGTCGATAAAATAAAATACCAGTAATTCACTGGGATCGATTTAATCGACTTTCCCTTCCCCCCCAAAAATTGTTGGCCTTGTGCCTAAATCAGAAACCATTATCTAATAAAGAAACCATTAAATATTACAAAAGTAAAATATTTTGTCTTCTCTACTTTTTCAGAACTATAATAATTGTTTCTACTTTTGGCACAATGCCAGCAATTACCCCAGTGCATTACTGGTACTTTATTTTATCGACCCCGTAAAGGCAAAGTTAAACTCGGCGGGATTTTGAACTCAGAACGTAAAGGGCCATAACTCTATGCTGCAAAGTATTGCGTCTGAGGTTCTCCCGATACTGCCACGATCCAATTTCGACCGCGACCCATAGGTTGGGAACCGTTGAGTTAGACAAAGACGATAGTTTAATAAAGATTTATTCGTGCCAGATATGTAGTTTTTTTTTATTCAAGTGGGAACTGTGTACTTTCAATTCAACGTTTGTACTAATGGTTCTTCAAAGTAACTCTATTTTATACAACTTTAAATCGCAGGGTAGAAATATATATATAGGTAGAAATCTTACTTTAGAGGGATATTGTTTTCTTTAAGAGGGCTGTGATACATGTGAGTGGAGTTCCACCAAAGCAGGTGGAGAGATTTAAGCATCTCGGGGTCGTTTTCAGGAGTGAGGGAAGGCAAGAGGCTGAATTAAGTGCAAGAATTGCAGGAGTTGTTGCAGTAATGCGCCGGCTTCAGCATTCGGTCATCAGAAGAAAGGAGGTAGGTGTAAAGACCAAACTCTCTATCTTCAATTTGGTATTCGTGCCAACCATTACCCTATGGTCATGAATCTTGGGTAATGACTGAACGAATACGATCACAAATACAAGCAGCTGAAATGGAGTTCCTCCGAAATGTCTTTGGAGTAACATTACTCGATAAAGTGCATAACTCGGAGATCAGAGAGTCACTCCAGGTAGAGCTGCTACTTCTCCAAATTGAGAGATCACAGCTCTGATACTATAGACATGTGGTTAGAATGTCTCAGGAAAGAATCACTGGACAGATTTGTAGCTCGGAGATCAGAGAGTCACTCCAGGTAGAGCTGTTACTTCTCCAAATTGAGAGATCACAGCTCTGATACTATAGACATGTGGTTAGAATGTCTCAGGAAAGAATCACTGGACAGATTTGTAGCTCGGAGATCAGAGAGTCACTCCAGGTAGAGCTGTTACTTCTCCAAATTGAGAGATCACAGCTCTGATACTATAGACATGTGGTTAGAATGTCTCAGGAAAGAATCACTGGACAGATTTGTAGCTCGGAGATCAGAGAGTCACTCCAGGTAGAGCTGTTACTTCTCCAAATTGAGAGATCACAGCTCTGATACTATGGGCATGTGGTTAGAATGTCTCAGGAAAGAATCACTGGACAGATTTGTAGCTCGGAGATCAGAGAGTCACTCCAGGTAGAGCTGTTACTTCTCCAAATTGAGAGATCACAGCTCTTATACTATAGACATGTGGTTAGAATGTCTCTGGAAAGAATCACTGGACAGATTTGTAGCTCGGAGATCAGAGAGTCACTCCAGGTAGAGCTGTTACTTCTCCAAATTGAGAGATCACAGCTCTTATACTATAGATATGTGGTTAGAATGTCTCTGGAAAGAATCACTGGACAGATTTGTAGCTCGGAGATCAGAGAGTCACTTCAGGTAGAGCTGTTACTTCTCCAAATTGAGAGATCACAGCTCTGATACTATAGACATGTGGTTAGAATGTCTCAGGAAAGAATCACTGGACAGATTTGTAGCTCGGAGATCAGAGAGTCACTCCAGGTAGAGCTGTTACTTCTCCAAATTGAGAGATCACAGCTCTGATACTATGGGCATGTGGTTAGAATGTCTCAGGAAAGAATCACTGGACAGATTTGTAGCTCGGAGATCAGAGAGTCACTCCAGGTAGAGCTGTTACTTCTCCAAATTGAGAGATCACAGCTCTTATACTATAGACATGTGGTTAGAATGTCTCTGGAAAGAATCACTGGACAGATTTGTAGCTCGGAGATCAGAGAGTCACTCCAGGTAGAGCTGTTACTTCTCCAAATTGAGAGATCACAGCTCTTATACTATAGACATGTGGTTAGAATGTCTCTGGAAAGAATCACTGGACAGATTTGTAGCTCGGAGATCAGAGAGTCACTCCAGGTAGAGCTGCTACTTCTCTGAATTGAGAGACCACAGCTCCTATACTATAGGCATCTGGTTAGAATGTCTCTGGAAAGAATCGCTGGGAAGATTTTACGGGCAAAACTAACAGGCAGAGGGGCCCAGGGGTAGACCCCGAGCAAGATGTTTGGATAACATCTATGAGCTTGGCTGGTCTCGTTTTCGGGACCCAGCTGGATCAGTTGGGGACGGTTGCTACTGACAGGACCCGCTGGAAGGGGTGTTTGAGGACTCTGCACCCACGATAGTCCCAGGTATAAGTGGGCAGCGGCGAAGGTGGAGGAGGAAGAAGAGGATGGGGATGATGATGATGAGGGGTGAGGGGGGAGGAGGGAGGAGGCTATTCCTTTTAATGACAGTTACGATTTATCAGTTTAAATTACTAAATCCCAATTCAGATGTTTCTTTTGAACAACAACAACAACAACAACAACAAAGGAAGTAACGAAGTAACGGTCATTGACCTATCCATAGTTCTCTAGAACATTCTGTGAAAAACAAAACTGTTTCCTCATCATTTTTAACGACACATTAACTGTGAGACAAGGGGACATAAATCAATGCCCTGCACGACCTTGGTAGGTAGACTACAATTTTGGGTGAAATCAGTACTATATCAACACTAAATACAACAGTGTATCTCAACAGGATTGTATCACATAGATATGAAGATACTAAATACCTTTGAACATAAATAGAAGTTTGTTATAGACACTAGTATTTGATATTAGACAAACCATGATCTTTCTAACTGTATATCTATCACAAACCATGATCTTTCTAACTGTATATCTATCACAAACCATGATCTTTCTAACTGTATATCTATCACAAACCATGATCTTTCTAACTGTATATCTATCACAAACCATGATCTTTCTAACTGTATATCTATCACAAACCATGATCTTTCTAACTGTATATCTATCACAAACCATGATCTTTCTAACTGTATATCTATCACAAACCATGATCTTTCTAACTGTATATCTATCACAAACCATGATCTTTCTAACTGTATATCTATCACAAACCATGATCTTTCTAACTGTATATCTATCACAAACCATGATCTTTCTAACTGTATATCTATCACAAACCATGATCTTTCTAACTGTATATCTATCACAAACCATGATCTTTCTAACTGTATATCTATCACAAACCATGATCTTTCTAACTGTATATCTATCACAAACCATGATCTTTCTAACTGTATATCTATCACAAACCATGATCTTTCTAACTGTATATCTATCACAAACCATGATCTTTCTAACTGTATATCTATCACAAACCATGATCTTTCTAACTGTATATCTATCACAAACCATGATCTTTCTAACTGTATATCTATCACAAACCATGATCTTTCTAACTGTATATCTATCACAAACCATGATCTTTCTAACTGTATATCTATCACAAACCATGATCTTTCTAACTGTATATCTATCACAAACCATGATCTTTCTAACTGTATATCTATCACAAACCATGATCTTTCTAACTGTATATCTATCACAAACCATGATCTTTCTAACTGTATATCTATCACAAACCATGATCTTTCTAACTGTATATCTATCACAAACCATGATCTTTCTAACTGTATATCTATCACAAACCATGATCTTTCTAACTGTATATCTATCACAAACCATGATCTTTCTAACTGTATATCTATCACAAACCATGATCTTTCTAACTGTATATCTATCACAAACCATGATCTTTCTAACTGTATATCTATCACAAACCATGATCTTTCTAACTGTATATCTATCACAAACCATGATCTTTCTAACTGTATATCTATCACAAACCATGATCTTTCTAACTGTATATCTATCTTGGCATGCGTTATATCCAGGGCCGTATTTAGGAAAAATGAGGCCCTGTGTTAGTTAAGATATGATGCCCCTTACTTGGGCTCTGAAGGAAGTAAAAAAAAAAATTTGGCAGGAAGATCGGCCGCCCTGGCGAACGAGGCCCTGTGCATAAGCGCACATAAGCTCAATGGTAAATCCTGCACAGGTTATATCCCTATTATATAACTAACTTCAAGTGTATCAGTTCTTCTGTTCCCTTGTATATAACACCACATACACCAAAATAAGTCTATATGACGTCACTGTCTAGAAATAGTACCAACGTATTAGTTAGTTCTCTTCAATATGACACCAGGTAAATTAGTTCATCTGGTTATATAACGTCAGTAGTTTTGGAGACATATTTTCTGTATGACGTCATCATTATAAATTAGCCTCTTCAGTAAAAAAAAAATAAACCCCAAAAAAGGATGCTAAACAGCACGAAAAGATAATTAAGATAACGTAAACTATGTTTAAACAACATAGAAAGTAAAATGTCTCTTAAACTAGTTATTGGAGACAAGAATGTACAGGAAGTCAGCCATGACTAGTTGTTATGATTAGTATATCGTTTACAAATACATTAAACACTAATGTGATGAATGGAAATACAAAATAATTTCTCAGCCATTGCAAATGAATCTTATGATGGAAAGAAAATATGAAGTAGAACACATCTGTGTGAAATATTAAGCAAAGTCTGGGGTGATGAGGGTGGGTGATGGGGGAGATGGGGAGAGGGGGGGTGATGGAGTGATGGGGGAGATGGGGTGATGGGGTGATGGGGGAGATGGGGGTGATGGGGGTGATGGGGGAGATGGGGTGATAGGGAGATGGGGGGAGATTGGGGGTGATGGGGGTGATGGGGGTGATGGGGGTGATGGGAAGATGGGGTGATAGGGAGATGGGGGGGGGGGGAGATTGGGGGTGATGGGGAGATGGGGGAGATGGGGAGATGGGGAGATGGACAAAAGCAGGAAGAAAAATATATCACAGCCGATATAAAATATTGTTTTGGCTCGCAGTCATACATACACACGTTCACATATACACATTCACACATACACACGTTCACATATACACACATTCACACATACACACGTTCACACATTCACACACGTTCACATATACACATACACACACAACACACGCATACACACGCACATACGCATACACACACACACGCATACACACGTACGCGCGCACACATACATGTACGTACGCACTCCTACACGCATACATACATTCACACATTTGCGCACATACACACACACACACACACACACACACATACATACGTACGCGCACACACATACATGCGCACACATATACGCACACATACACACACACACATACACGCACGCACGCATAACATACGTACGCGCACACACATACATGTACATGCGCACACATACATGTACATGCGCACACATACACGCATACATATATCCATACATTTACACACACACACACACACACATACACACACATACACTGAGAGAAATAGCGAACGAAATGGCGGTTTATGCACCGACACACTTTATAAATCTACACTCATACAATTGATATAAATACATAACTATATGTACCCTGCTGTAAACTTGTTCCCCTCCACCATGGCAGTCTATATTAATTTACTTTCATATCAAATTTCTCTATAGTAATTTAACTTCTGATCAATCCAAGTTTGTGTGCACTACAGACACAACGTTTGAGTATAGAGAATGTATTTAACTGCAGACAAAATGGCATTTACATTACAGTTTTCGTGAGAACGGGATGTACGAGTTCCCAGATCCTCAGACGATCGCTGTTAAAAGTTAATGACGAGCGTCCGAGGATCTGGGTACCTTATTTCGTACAAAGGAAAGCAATTGTAGCGAATATATATATATATATATATATATATCGCGTTCATCCCTTCTCTAGAAGTCTTATATATTTTTTATGTGGGCTGATAGTGATTGGATTAAGGAATTGCAGAAACCCAAGAAGCTAGATTAAACATCTTTCTAGCGGGTCCGGGTGAGTTTTTTACATTCATTTAAATTATTAGTTTATTGATATTTTATTTGAGTGACCCGAATCTTCATGGTCGTTCTTTTTCGGCTGCACAGGTGATTTTAGGCATGATCTCTATGTGTTGGTATTTTAACGATAGTTATAGCTCTGATTTTTCCAAATTATTGAGCCCTCTGCCACATATATCGGATGTTGTTTATCGTGATTTCGTGGGCCGATATTCCGATTCTCGATTATTCTACTATATATATATATATATATATATATATATATATATATATATATATATATATATATATATATATATGAAAAACAAGGGGAAGAAGAATACTGCATGGTTGCACATGGATTACATATTATAAAATTAGTCCCTCATCAGTGATTTTGCCAACCATCATTAGTATTTCATCATATATATATATATATATATATATATATATATATAGGAAAATGTTTGACCCCCGACGGCAGAGCTCAAGCCGTTTCGACGGCTATTTCTTTTTTCCTACCCTACTACCCTAAGTATTGAGTACTCTGGTGCGTTATGGTCCATCTGGTTCCTCACCACACTTCCTTCGTTATATATATATATGTTACTTTTGGATGACATCGGGGATATCACTGATGTCTTCCAAAAGTAACGGTAGCATTTTGAAAGGGTATGTCAATATTTATTTATAAAACTGGTATATATTGTATTTTGTCTGATGAAAGCATACCATAATTTAATATAGTATCCTTGAAATATGTATAATAAAATAGATATGGTTTTATAAATATAGTTTCCATTTGTTAATATCGTATATATATATATATATATATATATATATATATATATATATACGTATATATATATATATATATACGTGAGCCTCATTTTTTCAAGTAAAAAGAAATTCAAACACTCATATATGAAAAAACAACCTGTGACAAACTCCCCCCCCCCCCTCTCTTATTTGAAGAACTATTGTAACGCGAACTGGTGCGAAATTTATTATAATTATTGACAAACCAATCAAATTACTTCTCGAAAAACCTGGTTTTCGAGCCAGTTTTTCCATATAAAACAAGTAACATTTAGAGACCAACCAGATGTGAGAAAAACCACAGACCCTCCATCTCAACTCACCTTTTGAAAAGCAGAAGAACTGCGAAACCGGTAAAGGAACCAAATAAATATATATATTTTAAAAAAAATAAGACTTCAGTTGCATTTTCGATTTCATCCCTTTTTCTTTATATATATATATATATATATATATATATATATATATATATATATATATATATATATATATATATATATCAAGTAAGAATATTTTCGAAACAGCGAGCGAGTTTGAAATTAGAAAAATATAAGCTATAGCCGTATTTTGACTAAAGAAATTACTTAGCCTGATAGTGGGGTTAAGAACCGTCGGAGAAATGGAAAAAGATGAGTATTTACGTACTCATCTTTTTCCATTTCTCCGACGGTTCTTAACCCCACTATCAGGCTAAGTAATTTCTTTAGTCAAAGTACGGCGATAGCTTATATTTCTAATAATATATATATATATATATATATATATATATATATATATATATATATATAGTTTTAATACCCTCCGATTCAACCCGGAATAACGTATATATATATATATATATATTTCGTTTCTGAATTTGTTTAGCAAGATTCTTTATCTGAAATCGTGTGTTGAAACCGATATTGTTATACTTTGGGAGGGTCATGTTGCCAATAAGAAACACACGCACCAGTTGCTTTCACTTCAATTTAATTTAATATATATTTATAAATTTACAAATTTATAAATTTCTGGTTGGTTGGTTGGTTCCACAACCAGATAGTTGTTTATATATATATAGTCATAGTTCTTTCGTCACACACTCTGTGACCTCTTCAGTGACTGGGGATTTCTTTCTTCGTTTCTGTGCCTTTCCTTTCTTCTATCCTACGCCATTTTGTTTGTGTGTGGGTTGCGTGCTCAGTTTGCGCATGCGCCACATCCGGGTGTCTGTGTGTGTTTGTGTTCATTTTTCTATTTTTCTATTTATATTTGTTTGTTTATTTATTTATTTATTGTTGGTTGGTTGTTTGTTCTATGTGTGTGTGTGTTTTCATTTTGTCTTGTGTGTGTTTTCATTTTGTGTGTGTTTTCAATTGTAAGTTGTTTATATATGTGTGTGTGTGTTTTCATTTTGTCCTTAATTGTAAGTTGTGATGTTGCTGTTCCACTCATATTTTCTATTTAATTTAGGTTTTAATTCTTTTATGCTTACTGCCTCTGTAATTTGCCTAAACATTGCGTCTTTCTTGTGTGTGGATTCTATTTTTATTTCTATGCTCTCTAATTTACCCCTGTGTTCTATCTTAGCATGTTGGTAGAGCACAGATGATTCTTTACTATCTTGGAGGTCTCGCCAGTGTTCATTTATTCGTTCCCCTATACTACGAGCTGTCTCACCTATGTACACTATATTTTTGTTTCTACATTGTCCCTCAGTACATCTTATGCTATATACTACATTTCTAGTTTTACAGTTAATATGGGGGCTTATTTTACAGGTTATACATTTCTTATCTATACATGAGGGTCTTTGGAACGGGTATGTCTTGCTAATAAGTGTTTTTACGGAGGTACCAGGTCTTTCTACTATCTTAATATTGAGATTATGTTTCTTTAGGGCCCTTCTAAATTTGTAGGCTAGTTCGCCTCTAGGGGTTGTATTGATGAACATTACACTCTGGTATTTATTGCTATCATACCATGAGTTTATTCTATTGGCCTTGTTCTTAGTTCTTTCTATTCTATTCCAAAATTTGCTCCTATACAAGGGGCAGGTCCCATTTATGTCATTATTTACCATTTTTTCCCATTTGGTTCTGGCTCCTTTATACACTCTGATTCTATCTCTCTGATTGTAGCCAGAGAACTGGCTTACCCATAGTAATAGTTACCTAGACACTTATGACCTTAGCAACCTGTGCCCTACAAGACCAGCAAGAGGCAGACCACCTACCATTACCTCAATGGCCAAGAAAACCCACACAGATAGATGGAACGGGTGGACCAGAGCCATACGGACACCCGAAAACCACGATGAACTGAAGAAAATGATTGCACATGCGGTAGGGGCCAGCATAAAATTAACCCTTAAGGAACATATGTTCAAATTTAATGGTAAAACATATGCCCAAGAGGAAGGAGCAGCCATTGGTGTTAGCATTGCAGGCGACATAGCTAACTTGTTCATGGTATGGTGGGACAGTAGACTTAAACAAAAACTTAAAGAACAATTAGAAGACAGCTTAACCCTGATAATGTACTCCCGCTACGTAGATGATATAAACATCGTAGTTAAGACACCCCCACTAAAGAACAGTCAGGAACCTGAGAAAAACACAATGGAAAGCATCCAGCAAATAGCAAACTCCATCCACCAGAGCATTAGAGTTACTATAGACTACCCAAGTAGACACCCCAACCATCGATTACCTGTACTAGACACAGAGCTCTGGTTAGATACTATTAACAACCAAAAACAAATCCTCCATTCCCATTATGCCAAACCCATGACTTCCAAACATCTGATCCACCGAAACTCGGCCATTTCGGACCATACCAAAATCAACATACTGATTGCGGATTTGATACGGGTGATGAGAAATGTGTCCCGCATGTGCAACCCCGAAGAACTAGAGAGACACATACAACACTTCATCCACCGTATGCAGTTCTCTGGCTACAATCAGAGAGATAGAATCAGAGTGTATAAAGGAGCCAGAACCAAATGGGAAAAAATGGTAAATAATGACATAAATGGGACCTGCCCCTTGTATAGGAGCAAATTTTGGAATAGAATAGAAAGAACTAAGAACAAGGCCAATAGAATAAACTCATGGTATGATAGCAATAAATACCAGAGTGTAATGTTCATCAATACAACCCCTAGAGGCGAACTAGCCTACAAATTTAGAAGGGCCCTAAAGAAACATAATCTCAATATTAAGATAGTAGAAAGACCTGGTACCTCCGTAAAAACACTTATTAGCAAGACATACCCGTTCCAAAGACCCTCATGTATAGATAAGAAATGTATAACCTGTAAAATAAGCCCCCATATTAACTGTAAAACTAGAAATGTAGTATATAGCATAAGATGTACTGAGGGACAATGTAGAAACAAAAATATAGTGTACATAGGTGAGACAGCTCGTAGTATAGGGGAACGAATAAATGAACACTGGCGAGACCTCCAAGATAGTAAAGAATCATCTGTGCTCTACCAACATGCTAAGATAGAACACAGGGGTAAATTAGAGAGCATAGAAATAAAAATAGAATCCACACACAAGAAAGACGCAATGTTTAGGCAAATTACAGAGGCAGTAAGCATAAAAGAATTAAAACCTAAATTAAATAGAAAATATGAGTGGAACAGCAACATCACAACTTACAATTAAGGACAAAATGAAAACACACACACACATATATAAACAACTTACAATTGAAAACACACACAAAATGAAAACACACACAAGACAAAATGAAAACACACACACACATAGAACAAACAACCAACCAACAATAAATAAATAAATAAACAAACAAATATAAATAGAAAAATAGAAAAATGAACACAAACACACACAGACACCCGGATGTGGCGCATGCGCAAACTGAGCACGCAACCCACACACAAACAAAATGGCGTAGGATAGAAGAAAG
>CAXHJY010001495.1:22500-25000 GCA_964016885.1 Eledone cirrhosa | reverse complement strand
CGTTTTCGGTGCGCCCGGCCGACTAAACTCACTCGATATGCAAATTAGGCTGCTCAGCCGTTCATATGCATAAGGAAAGTATATACTTTCAGACGTTCAACCATCTGGCAGGAAGGTATACGATGCTGACGATAGCTAATAGGCTTGAAACTAGTACATCGTTCCTGTGTCAGTGTTGAACAAAAAGGTGACCTGGTTGCCTAAACACTGTACGGCGTAATTCGGGCTGTTTGTTTGTTTACAAACAAACAAACCGAGCATTATAATAAATGTTCGGTGAATCCATACGTGCATATATATATGTGTGCATGTATGTATATATATATATACATACTACTGTACGTCTGTATACATATATGTATGTACGAATACATACATACATACTTACATTTAAGTGACTGCCGTGTTGAGAGTGAGAAATGAAATTTCGTTTCATTCTATTCCATTTATGCATATAGATATATGTAAATTGAAAAGTAAATTGACAATACCTTCTTCTTCACCCACTTATTTCTGAGAGGGTCGTGGCGCCAGAGTCCTTCTCAAACACTCCTTCCAGCGAGTCTGTCAGTAGCAAACATCTCTAACTGATCCAGCTGGATCCCAAAGCATGACTAGCCAAGCTCATGGATGTTATCCAACTATCTTTCTCAGGATCTCCCTCTGAGTCTCTTGTCGGTTGGTTTTACTTGTAAAATCTGTCCAGTGATTCTTTACTGAGACATTCTAACCATATGCTCACAATATCGGAGTTGTGATCTCTCAATTTGGAGAAGTAGCTGCTCTACCAGGAGTGACTCTCTGGTCTCTGAGTTATGCACTTTATCGAGTAACGTTACTCCAAAGACCCTTCGGAGGAATCCCATTTCTGCCACTTTTATTTGCAATTGTATTCTTTTGGTCATTACTCAAGATTCACGATCCTCAGTAAGAGTTGGCAGGAATACCAGGAAGACAGCGAGTTTGGCTTTTACACCTACCCCCTTCTTCCTAATACTGAGGCTGGTGCTTTACTCCATCAGCTTTTGCAATTCTTGCACTTAATTCAGTCTCCTGCCTTCCATCACTCATGAATACGGCTCCAAGATACTTGAACTTCTCTACCTGCTTCAGTAGAACTCCATTCACACGTATATAAATTTGAGGGACTTCTGTCCACCCGTCCGTCACACAATGTGTAAGTATGTTTGTGTGAATGTATGTGTGTGTAAAAGGAAGGAAAGGGATACACACACACACATGTCTCTAACTTAAAAACAGTGACACACACACACATACGTCTCTAATTTAAGAACGCCGATAAACTCACGCGCGCGCACATACACACACCACGCCGTTCTATTACCACTTAAGAGCTTTGGCCCGGGCAAACATCCCCTCAATTTTGGAACCAAACCAATATCACCAACATACATTTCTGACAAATATTCTAAAACTATCCTTATTTTTCTCTTTGCTGTCATCAACAGACATGTATCTTACACCTCATTAACCCCACCACCGCCACCGCCACCACCACCACCGCCACCACCACCGCCGCCAACGCCACCGCCAGACACACAACTAAATTCATCTTTACTATAGAAAATTGTTGGAGGTATTCTTTATAAATTTAAGATAGTTGATTCAGCTATAAGAAACGAATGTGAAAAACATCCTGCCATTATTTTCATCAAAGGTCATTTATTGAAATGGAACCAGCAGGAAGGGACTTTTACAGCCCCTTTCTTAAACAATGCCATCCCATTATCTTGCTGCGTATGGGCGGTGAATTGGCAGTATCGGTAGAGGGTTGGACGCCATGCTTTCTAGCATAGTTACGTCCCTTTACAGTCTGAGTTCAAATCCCGCCGAGGTTAACTTTGCCTTTCATCCTTACAGGGTCGATAAAATAAAGTACCAGTAATGTACTGGGTAATTGCTGGCCTTGTGCCTAAAGTAGAAACAATTATCTTGCTGTGTATAAATGTATATGTACAATCACCATTTTCTGTGTATATATGTATGTGTGCTTGTGTGTATGTATGCTTTAATTCCTTTAAATCTTCATCAACACGCCTCCACTCTCACACTCATTAACACCCCACCCCACCTCGCAGACACATCCAAATCTCTTATATATATATAGAGTCACACATCACAACACAACCTGATCTCAGTTTGACAATCGCCACCGACGAATACGAGAAAGTTATCCAGGAAAGTTAACCAGGAATCTTTTAAAATCTTCCCACCGAAGTTAACAAAGAACTTTTTAAATCTACCAAATCATAATATTATAATATTATAAAATTAAATCAAATTGTCTAAAACTACAAGTGAAGTCATTCTTTTCCTTTTTTCAAATATACCTAACTGTACCAAGGATTTCACACATTTTCCAATATATATATATTTTTTCTTTTAATAACTTATTTCTGATGATTGAAGGCAGACGTAAGTATCAAGCTCGTCTGTCTTCGTGAAACCTTTGGTAAATGAATTAATTATCTTATGTTGT
>CAXHJY010001495.1:5000-20000 GCA_964016885.1 Eledone cirrhosa | reverse complement strand
CTATGTGCAAATTTACAAGAATTTGCAGAACTCAAATATCCAATGCTGTGACCACTGTATCCTCAGAGCAGAAATCACCGTACGTCAACCATATCCAGTGTAGTAATTAACCATTACTACATCTTGGGTAATCCTATACCTATATATATATATATATATATATATATATATATATATATGTACTTCGTTTTTGAATTTGTTTTGCAAGATTCTTTATCTGAAAACGTGTGTTGGAACAGATATTGTTATACTTTGGGAGGGTCATGCTGCCAGTAAAAACACACGCACCTGTTGTTTTCACTTCAATTTATTACAAATTTCCGGTTGGTTGGTTGGTTGAATAACCGGATGTTTGTTTGTATATTGTCAAAGCTCTTTCGTCACACATTCTGTGACCTCCTCGGTTACTGGAGGGTTACAAAATATCAAACCAGTCACTGAGGAGGTCACAGAAACGTGTGACGAAATAGTTTTGACAATATATAAACAACCATCCTGAAATTTGTAATAATTTGAAGTGAAAACCAACTGGTGCGAGTCTTTTATCGGTAGCATGACCCTGCCAAAGTATATATATATATATATATATATATATATATATATATATATATATATATATATATATATATATATATATATATATATATATATATATATATATATATATATATTGGTAAACGGAAAAGAAAATGCTGACAAATTGTTCACAGTGAAAAATAGTTTAATTAGGAATAAGTGAGAATTAGTAATAGTATTGGTTCGTATTCAGTTTTGGTTTTAAGTTTTACCGGTTGCGCATTTCTAATGCTTTTCAAAAATAATTTTGAGATAGAACGTCCGTGATGTTTGCTCTGATATATATATATATAAGTATGTATACGTACATACATATATGTATACAGACGTACAGTGGTATGTATGTATATACATATATACATACTACTGTACGTCTGTATACATATATGTATGTACGTGTACATACTTATATTTAAGTAACAGCCGTACTAAGAGTGGGAAATGAAATTTCGTTTCATTTTTTCCGTTTATATATATATATATATATATATATATATATATATATATATATAAGGATGATTTGTTCAGCCTTCATTGCGTTTATTGATTGGTGACGCTCGTTTTGCTATAGATCATATATATATATATATATATATATATATATAAAGAATGAATTATAACAGGTGGACATCATAAAAAGGTAATTTATTCCGTATGCTTACAAATGTTTCCACGGTGGTACTACAGCCTAGTTATGCTATGTGCAAATTCACAAGTACTTGCAGAACTCAAATATCCAATGCTGTGACCACTGTTTCCTCAGAGCAGAATGGTAAAATGTACAATGTAAATACCCTTAAGTGGGGTTGTTGGGGAAGATAGAGTAGAAAAGGAAGAGAGAAAAGTAGGGGAGAGGGAGAGAGAGAGAAAGATATGCAGGGGTTGGAGAGGTAGGAGAGAGTGGTTTGTAGATATCTTAATCAAAATGTTATGGTAGGGGTTTTATTATACTATTTTAAATGCATATAATGTTACTTTTTTACACCACCATTTGCAAATTTCTGTTTTATATGTTTCTACACAAGATATGGCTTTCTATAATAATAGTACTAAACACTGTTTTTCTGGACCCCTTTAGAAATAACCTGCTACTATAATAGCCCCAATAACTTGTCTGTGACACTGTACCACTTTGACCCCTTTAACTAAATTTTGTCCGAACAACACCACTAGAAGAATTTACTTCCCCCGCCAACCCTAACACGCCTCATTAAGCTAACTGCTGCCAAAACATTCTCTCCTTACAATCTCTACTAGTCTGACAGTCTTAAATCCTAAGACTCCCTCCACCTTACTCACTTCCCTCTTCCTACCTCCTTCTTTATCTTTTATCTAGTGTATAAAATATTTTCATATCATTCCAATACAAAGGTCTGACGACATGGTGTGTTTGCTTACAGTGTACCTTCGGTTTATGATAATATTTTTATATTATTCAAATAGCGAGGTATAGGTAACCCATACACTATAGAAACAATTGTTACCTAATAAATTCTGTATACCCGCATTTCCATTTCATAAACTTCTTCTCTCTCTCTATATATATATAAGGGTTATTTGTTCAGCCTTCATTACGTATATTGATTGGTGACACTCGTTTTGCTATAGATCATATATAAATATATATATATATATATATACATATATATATATATATATATATATTTATATATATGCTCTAATAATTTACCCACTTGATCATTTATGTTGTTTTAATGATTTTGTACATATGCGGTCTTGTGATGTTATTTCTTTGTGTAAGGCTGTTGATAATTTCATGTTATAATAACAATGCAAATGCTTCTATACAAGATTCTGCAGCTGTTGCCGCTATAAATACTTTATAAACTGCTATCACTGGTTGTTCTGTCAGAACTTTTAGTGAATTATTGAATTGTGGATTGGCAATATCGGTAGAGGGTCGGACGCCATGCTTTGACGTATAGAGTTACGGTCCTTGCCATTCTGAGTTCAAATCCCGCCGAGGTTTACTTTGCCTTTCATCCTTACGGGGTCGATAAAATAAAGTACCAGTAATGTACTGGGTAATTACTGGCCTTGTGCCAAAAGTAGAAACAATTATTGAATTAAATAAAGCCTGCTTCACACAGACTTGCCTGTTATTCTTATTACAATTTGACTTCTATGTTCTTGGCAACTGTTATGAAATTGTAGTATATGTGTAGTATATGTGTATATGAGGGCGGTAGATTGGCAATAGTCGGTAGAGCATCGGACAAAATACTTTTGTGGAATTTAGTTACAACTTCCTACGGTCTGACGTCAACTTTACCGCTTATCCTTCCGATGTTGATAAAATAGCAGCAAAGTACAGAGGTTGATACAATCGACCCTCCCCTCTCCCTTAAAATTGCTGGCCTTGTGCCTAAATTAGAAACCATTAACTCCTTAGGAATCCCCTCACCTCTTTCTGTTCAAACCGGCCATAAATGGCCACTCATACTGATGTTAAGTTATTGTTCTCAAAATAAATAATTGTTTCTACTTTTGGCACAAAGCCAGCAATTACCCAGTAGATTACTGGTACTTTATTTTATCGACCCCGTAAGGATGAAAGGCAAAGTTAACCTAGGCGGGATTTGAACTCAGACTGTAAAGGGACGTAACTATGCTAGAAAGCATGGCGTCCAAATATCAAAATCTCATAGATTCGATATTATGTGAGATAATTATGTGAGGTAAAGCCTTTCCTGTGAAAATATAATAGTATATATAATATAATAGTATATATAATAGTATATAATTGTTTCTACTTTGGGCACAAGGCCAGCAATTACTCAGTACATTACTGGTACTTTATTTTATCGACCCCGTAAGGATGAAAGGCAAAGTTAACCTCGGCGGGATTCGAACTCAAACCGTAAAGGGACGTATAGTATATAATATAGTATAATAGTATATAATAGTATATAATATAATAGTATATATAATATAAGAGTAATGTAAATGCTAAAGAGTTAAATGTGCATTACTATATATTATTCATGTCTTTTTAAATTCGGATCCGTGTTTCTAGCATTGATGTCATGGCAGTTCGTGAAAGACTTCGATTAGTTCAATTGTCGTAAAGAGGGGGAAAGCTGGGGTTCAGGGTTCTGACCTGTGCCTGACAGTGAGGAAAAGAGAAAATGGGAGTTGTCACTCAGACTCAGACGCTCCTGCGTCTTGCGACGCAGGAGGCAATCATAATGTTCCACCGCGTTCGGTCAGCAGCCAGTTGCACAGCGTCCCGCCATTGTCTGTTTGTCGCTCGCAGGTCCCTCTCAACTGTCTGGCGCCAGTTCATTTTGGGTCGCCCTCTCCGTCTGCTTCCCTGTGGGTTCCATTTAAGTACTTGGTTCGCCAGTCTCTCCGGGGCAAGTCTCAAAGCGTGTCCAAACCAGCCCAGGCGTCGCTTGCAGATGGCAGAAGAGACTAGCTGCTGGTTGGTGCGGTTCCTGACTTCCTGGTTTGTTACATGGTCACTCCATTTAATCCCCAGGATCTTTCGCAGACACCTGGAATCGAATGCGTCCAACTTCTTCTCTTGGCTGGTCTTAAGGTGCCATGTTTCACTTCCATACAAGAGTGTGGACAGCACGCTGCTGTTGTAGAATCTCATCTTTGTTTTGAGGGTGAACTTCCTGCTCTTCCAGATCTTGACAAGAGAGTGAAATGCTGCTGAAGCCTTTCCCATTCACTGTCCATGGCGCCCCCATTGTCAATGGAGCTTCCCAGGTAGGTGAAGTTGTCCACTATCTCCACCTCCCCCTGTTCAATGAAAACACCAGTTGGTGATGGGTGTGTCCCAGATAACATGCTTTTGGTCTTCTTAGCACTGATATTGAGACCTGAGCTTCCTGTTTCGACATTGATATTGTTCATAATGATTTGCAGGTCAGCTGACAACTTTTGCTCTCCCACCCAAGATATACCCTGGTCTTTAGACGCTCTTCTTAGTACCCAGTCAATGGCTATGGAAAAGAGAATTGGAGAGAGCGAGCAACCCTGACGCACACCAGTAACCACCTTAAACCAGTCACTGTAACCATCCTCTGTCCGTATGCAGCACTTGGAGTTTGCGTAAATCTGTTTGATTGCCGAAATGACTTTCTGGGGCAGACCATACTCATGCATGATGCTCCAGAGTGACGGTCGATGAATGCTATCGAATGCTTTGGAGAAATCGATGAAGCTGACGGCGAGGGGTCTCTGGAATTCGTTGTACCTCCCAATGATGCGGCGTAACGTTGTCACTGCAAGCTAGAAAATTTGTAGTCGAAACAACAACTCACACTTCTTTCTATCTTGGCCATTCTTAAACGAAGGGTAAGAACCCAAAATGTCAGCTTCATTCCTCACGAACATTAAACTTAACTCATTTTTAAAGTATTCAATAAAGTTTGCAATTTTACAGACCTGCCAACCCCTAAAAACCCAAACGGGGAGTACCATGACAAAAAGTGCCCCAAAACGGGGAGAAATGGGTCAAAAGGGGGAGATTTTACATAATTGTTTCTACTTTAGGCACAAGGCCAGCAATTAACCAGTGCATTACTGGTACTTTATTTTATCGACCCCGTAAGGATGAAAGGCAAAGTTAACCTCGGCGGGATTTGAACTCAGAATGGCAAAGGCCGTAACTGTATGCGTCAAAGCATGGGGAGATTTTACATAATGAAAGCTAAACCCTTTTTCATAAGAGAAGACATCTCTCACCCACCCCCAAAGTACGCCACTGGGTTTAAAGAAGTTGATAGGAAATAAGTGTGGGTCGTTTGGGGAGGGGGAGGGGCATTAAGCATACGTGTTCTAACAAAATTATTACCAAGACAGTTGGTATATTATTAACCTCCTGTTTCCTATATCGTGTACACCTTACATTCTGAAAGTAAACATTCACTTTATACTACTTATTCAAGGTCACATTGAAAAATTTAAGCTAGTTTGTACAGAATCAAATTGTAAGTATGATTTAAAAAGCTTCGTCGTTTGTGCGTCATGATATATAGACTGACGGTAGCAGGCTTTTATTTGTATTCACTACCAAATGAATGGGAGAATTATGAATTACTTTTTAGTCGGTAAATAATTGTTTCTACTTTAGGCACAAGGCCAGTAATTTTACACCAGTGCATTACTGGTACTTTATTTCATCGATCCCGTAAGGATGAAAGGCAAAGTTAACCTCGGCGGGATTTGAACTCAGATCGTAAAGGGACGTAACTATGCTGGAAAGCATGTCCGACCCTCGGTAAATAATTGTTTCTACTTTAGGCACAAGGCCAGTAATTTTACACCAGTACATTACTGGTACTTTATTTCATCGATCCCGTAAGGATGAAAGGCAAAGTTAACCTCGGCGGGATTTGAAGTCAGATCGTAAAGGGACGTAACTATGCTGGAAAGCATGTCCGACCCTCGGTAAATAATTGTTTCTACTTTTGGCACAAGGCCAGCAATTATCCCAGTACATTACTGGTACTTTATTTCATCGATCCCGTAAGGATGAAAGGCAAAGTTAACCTCGGCGGGATTTGTAGTCAGATCGTAAAGGGACGTAACTATGCTGGAAAGCATGTCCGACCCTCGGTAAATAATTGTTACTACTTTTGGCACAAGGCCAGCAATTATCTCAGTACATTACTGGTACTTTATTTCATCGATCCCGTAAGGATGAAAGGCAAAGTTAACCTCGGCGGGATTTGAAGTCAGATCGTAAAGGGACGTAACTATGCTGGAAAGCATGTCCGACCCTCGGTAAATAATTGTTACTACTTTAGGCACAAGGCCAGCAATTATCTCAGTACATTACTGGTACTTTATTTTATCGACCCCGTAAGGATGAAAGGCAAAGTTAACCTCGTCGGTAAATAATGATTTGTAAAAAGTATGATAATAAATAAATAAATGTCTTCTGATTTAGGCATAAGGCCTGCAAGAGTCGTTAGAATGTCGGATAGAATGTTTTATAGTCGCCCACCTCATTGCGTGTGGTCAACTTTACCTTTCATCCTTTTGAGGTTGATAAAAAAAAAAAAGGACCAGTCCAGTACTTGGTCGATTCTTCCTCAATAACAGAAAATCGACTGTGTTCAGACCTGGTGAGGGTTGGGCTCCGCCAGGTTTAAAGTGCCCTAGACACCCCCCGTGGGACGGTGGCTCTACGACTCCACAAGGAGTTAGGAGATCTTTATACTTATCCTGCAATTTTGTAAGTGGAAGGAAGTTCGATTAAATCGACCCAGTGCTTCATTGGTACTTTATTTTATCGATCACGGAATGACGAAAGGCAAAGTTGACTGACCTTGACAAGATTTGATGTCAGAACGTAAAGGGCATACAGCAAAGTATTTCCTCTGATACACTAACGACCCTGTCAATCTACTGCCCTTCAATATAGAAATAACAAAATTAAAAAGGGCATTCAAGCAAGAACTTATAGCGGGGATACTGGGTTGTATGAATGTAACAAGGAGACATGTCAAAGAAATAGATGATAGAATGAAGCAAAGTTAGTAGTTACCGTTTTGATTGCCAGGCAAACGCGAGACGCCTGGCGAAGGCCAGGCGCCGGAAGGGCAAATGAGAGAGTGAGAACTTAAAGTTGTTAGTTTTATAGGGTTCTGACCGGAAGTTACAGAAAGGGTTCTACTTCCCGTCTAGATGTTGTTAATCTATTGGGGTTGTGAGTCACAACAAGGGAGGCAACTGCTACATAACCTCCCGCCAGAATTTTAGAATATAAAAATCGAATGAAATATGTAGCAAGTTGGCGAGAATGTTGTAACAGGCATGAAAATTACGACAAAAGAATGTTTGCAAAAATCAATGATAGATATCAAGGTAGCCAACCGCTCTTGGCCAGAGAACGACTGGACATCTATCTATCCATCACCCAAAGATACAATGTAATAAAGTAAGAGAAGAGCTCAAAGTTCAAATTATAGTTCACAGGTGTGCAATCACATAGCAGCAGGAAAGAAAGTGTATTCCAGAGAATGAATGCAGGTGGTTTCTGTTCTGTGGTATATCGTGAAATTTCCAACCTCCGAATGGATTTTCTCACAGGAAAAGTGCTGCAAAAATAAATTCTCTGGCTTGTTCTGCTGGTTTTGGTTGTTGGTGAAGCTGTGTTGCTGTTGATGTTGTTGTCTCGCGGAGTGAGCGTATTCGGTGTTTAAATTCACAGTAAAAAAAATTTTTTCAGAAAAAATGAGTTGTGCACAGTGCTAGAAATAACAGCCGAAGTTGATGGTCGATGTTGAGAATGCGTTGACCTGGAAGGGTCAAGAGGCCAGCGACCAAAGAAATAAGCATTCTGAATAAATGCGCAGTTTTCAACGGCAAATTTACGTGGTAAATTTTTAAACCGGCAAATAGGAGAATATAGCTTAAGGCTGAAGAATCCTTGGCGAGAAACGTTATCTCTGGCGTGCGGCTATCTCTGTGAGTCGAGAATTTGTGCTGCCTACACGTGCCAATACAAGGTTAAGTTAGGTTGAAAAAAATAATATTTCTAACGCGCGAGAAAATGAAAGTGCAACAGGTCGTTGGCAGCAATTTTGAAAAAAATGTGTGAAAGTGACAATGATGAAAAAGAAAGGCTTCACTTAGCATAATTATTGGTGTGAACTTTGAAAAAAAACTTGAACGATGAAGAAAACGATGAAAAAAAAAGGTAATGGTTCATCGAAAATAAATGTTCCTGTTGAAATGTTTTTTAACAAAAAAAATATCAAATTTCTTTTTTCCTCCCTTTTTTGTTTTGAAAGTGTTCGTTGTAAGAAACGAGAAACATATATATCGTGAAATGCGACAGTTAGTTGATGCGTGAGAGAAAAAGTCTGTATGTGCGATTCTCTGACTGCGTATTTTCATAGTTTGTCAATAAATTTGCTGTGTATTCGTAATGTTACTCACACCACACCAGATTCTGCTATTATTTTTGTTTGGGGGTGGGTGGGGGGTGGGGGGGTGACCACTTATAACAATGAACGGCTGCGTGTTCGTATCACGTCAGGGTTACCAATATAGCGGGGATACTGGGTTGTATGAATGTAACAAGGAGACATCGTTTGTGTGTATAATATTTAATCAATAATTTTGGATATATATAGAACAGTATAGTTGACATGTCAAAGAAATAGATGATAGAATGAAGCAAAGTTAGTAGTTACCGTTTTGATTGCCAGGCAAACGCGAGGCGCCTGGCGAAGGCCAGGCGCCGGAAGGGCAAATGAGAGAGTGAGAACTTAAAGTTGTTAGTTTTATAGGGTTCTGACCGGAAGTTACAGAAAGGGTTCTACTTCCCGTCTAGATGTTGTTAATCTATTGGGGTTGTGAGTCACAACAAGGGAGGTAACTGCTACAAACTAAAAGCTAATTCGTGATATAAAGTAAGTTCGTGGCCTGATGCATACATACGTACATTCATACATATGTATGTATGAATGTACGTATGCATGTACGTACGTATGTATGCATGTATGTATATGTATGTATGAATGTATGATTATGTATATGTGTATATACATGGGTGCATGTGTATGAATATGCGCGGCGACATAGAAATAGTCGGGCTGGACACCCGATCGCGCGGTTAAACCACTGGGAGTGGAGGATCCCTAGCCTTTGTCAGGGCATTCTTCTAGGAGAAGGCAACTTAGGAAACTGGGATAATTCCGATATAAAACCTGCGGCTCAGTAGTTACCGATGATGTTGATCTTTTCTTCTTTTCAGGTTATAGCTACTGTCGCTGAGAGAGTGGGATTGGCTCAGTGCACAGTCTTTCCTCACTTTAAAAAATATCTTCACGCACAGACATTGCACGATGGAATTAATGAATAATTATTAATAATGGTATATCGTTCAATGGTCATACTTGATAACGAGGGGGCAGCCATCATGTATTTATGTACGTACATACATACATACGTACGGACGTATGTGTGTATGTATGCATGTACGTACGTATATATGTACGTATGTACATATGTATGTATGTATGTACATGTATACGTATGTACATACATGCGTACGTAATTTTTTTAAATTTTTTTTTTTTAATTCATTTCTCACTGTCCAATTTTATATATTTTTTTATTTCTTTCTAGTATCTTTTATTGCCTCCTACTCTCATTCGATTTACCTATTCTATTACCTCCCTCCTCCACTTCATACACTCTCCTTAGAATCTGCTGTATATATATCACTTTCAACGCTTGACCGCTCCACTCTCCCCTATTGTTCTACAGGCAAGTTCAGCCACACCTACCCCCGACCAAATGCCATAATAGACTTATTTGTGTTTACAACAAATTTTAACCAAGCCTCTTGACAACTACAATCTTCCCATATAAGGACAAGTTCGGCTATTTATTAACCAGGCTAAAAATTCTAATTTAGTCCAGAAATAGCCGTCGAAACGGCTTGAGCTCTGCCGTCGGGGTCATACTTTTTCCTATATATATATATATATATATATATATGCTATGGTTATATAGCTTCTAATTGAATGGAGGGAAGCTTGGGTGGCGCGTTGGTGTAATGGTAACACATTGGTCCGGCAAACCAAAGATATGGGTTTGTGTCCCATGTACGTCAATACTCATTCTTTTTTTCCATTCAGAGGTTTTTATTAACCCCCAACTAATTCTATTTAGTCAAATACGGCGTAAGCACGTGTTACTACCTAATTATATATATATATATATATATATATATATATATATAAACATGAGAAGAAAGAAGAATACTGCGTGGTTGCACATGGGTTACATATGATAAAATTAGTCCTTCGTCAGTGATTTGCCAACCATCATTGATATTTCGTCGCATTAAAAATCATATACCTCAGGTTGGTGCGAGCAATAACTAAAAAAAGCTATTGGGACAAGTAAATCAAGTAAAGCGAGTGAGACAAGTAAACAACATAAAAGGATGAAAGCAACTCAAAGATGGGAATAAACAAGCAACATAGTTATCCGGTCAGCATAAGCTGGGTGGATTTCATGAGCGACCAGGATACAGACCGTCCGACGTGAGTGAGATGTGAGCAAGAAGAGAACCCACTACTAGCCAAACGGGAGGAAGTGAGAATATATATATCAAGGAACGATCGACTTTCGTCAAATCGGACCGAGGGAACAATGTTTCCGTTGGTCTTTCCAATTGCTAATACTATCTATCGGTCGCAACTCAAGGTAGAAGGAGCAACGTGAAATAAAGTGTCTTGCTCAAGGACATAACGCATCGCCTGGTACAGGAATCGAACTCACAACCTTACGATTGCGAATCCAATTCTCTAACCACTCAGCCACACGCCTTCACTGTCATATATATATGACTGCCATATATATATATATATGACAGTTTCTGTGCATACGGTTGTTCATCCTGTTCCGTATAACCATGACCAGTATGAGCTGAAGATGCGCTAAGGTGAAACAATTGTTCTCGGTATGGTGAACTAACTGTTGTGTAACCACTTCTACCAAACTCGTCCCATGGACTGAGTGCTCTACCACTACGGATATTACTTTCCAGTGTTCTACCTCTATATCTATATATATATATATGAAAAAAAATGTATATAATATATATATATATATATAGTAATAATAAAATGTGAAAACTAAAATCCAACGAGGTCTCGATAAGGATAAATATATATCAAATATATAAGAATCCTAGAGCAAATATTTATTAAAATAACAGATTAAAGTTTAAGCAAAGAATCGCTGCTTTCACCCTTTGTATATAAAAAAAAAAATACTTCTTATAAAATCTCTCAATAGATAATGAATATTTGAGATTTTTTTTAAAAAACATCAACTAAGTTCTCTCACGAAGTCAGATTGATAACATTCCTGGTTTGATTCATGCATTTTATTTGATGTAACTTAACCTTTTCACATATACTCTCATTACTATAACTTATTATTAGATTATTTGGTGATCTGTTGATAGCATACTGCTAGCATGTTTCTGCACAATGTTTCATTTCAAATTCTTTCCCTTCTAAACTTCGGCCATTAATCTTCATATGTTTGAATTTATTTTTTTGGGACAAATAATTTTATTTATGGAATATATCGTGTGAATAAAGTTTTTAATAGAAAAAAATAAAAATTATATATAGAAGAATTGAATGGAATGTAAAATAGGAGAATATACAGAAAAAAGAGAAAAGAAAAACGGAAGGGGTGGGTGGGGGTGGGGGTGGCTCTAGTGTCATAGAAGAATGGGGAGGGGGGTGATTGGGCTCTGGGCCTAGGATGTGGCGGTAAAGGGGTTTGCACCCCGCGGACAAGACCACAAAGGCATTCCCAATTACATATCAGTTTGCACAACTATTAGCATTGATTTGAGGTTTTCTCGTGAGTAATTATAGTAGACCATATAAAAACAGTTACTACACTTGTGTACTGTGTTGTTCCTGATAAGGACACTGAATTGGAATTATTGGTAACAGTGTCGGGCACCATGTTTCGCGGCAGAGAGTTACGGCCCTTTACGTTCTGAGTTCAAAACACCAGTAATGCACTGGAATCGATTTAATCACCCTCACCCTTCAAATTGCTGGTCTTGTACCTAAAGTCGAAACAATTATTCACAGAATCATTAATTTAATTTAAATCAGCTAAATGTGAGACTCCCATAACATTTGAACATCGGTAGAGCGTCAGACGCCATGCTTTACGTTCTGATAACCTCACGCGGTCGATAAAATAAAGTACCAGTGATGCACTGAGGTCGATTTAAACGACTCCCCCCCCCCAAATGTTGGCCTTGTGCCTAAAGTAGAAACAATTATTATTATTATTTGGTTTCTGATTTAGGCACAAGACTGAGTTCAAATCCCGCCGAGGTTAGCTTTGTTTCACATCCTTACGTGGTCCATAAATTAAAGTACCAGTAACGCTCTTGGGTCGATTTAATTGACTTTTCCCTCAGCCCAAATTGTTGACTGTATGCCTAAATCCGAAACCATTATTTTACATAATTGTTTCTACTTTTGGCACAAGGCCAGCAATCACCCCAGTACATTACTGGTACTTTATTTTATCGACCCCGTAAGGATGAAAGGCAAAGTTAACCTTCGCTGGGGACGTAACTATGCTGGAAAGCATGGCGTCCGACCCTCTACCGATACTGCCAATGAATCTTTACTTAACTAATATATATCATCTTTGGTACCTTTGTAAACTAATGAAGCCTTTTCATCCTTCATTTTGCTGCGCCCCAAATCATAGATATACAAGAAACTGGGTAATAATTGTTTCTACTTTTGGCACAAGGCCAGCAAATTACCCCAGTGCATTACTGGTAGTTTATTTTATCGACCCCCGTAAGGATGAAAGGCAAAGTTAACCTCGGCGGGTTGGAAGTATTAGAAAGGCTGTCGGACAAAATATTTTGCTTTATTTTGTTGCAACTTTCTACGTTCTGCGTTCAAATCTCGCCGAGGTTAACTTTGCTTTTCATCCTTCCGAGGTCGATAAAATAAAGTACCAGTCAAGTATTGGGGCCGATATAATCGACTTTCCCTTCCCTCCAGAATTGCTGGCCTTGTGCCTAAATTAGAAATTATTATTTTAAAGGAGCAGTGTATTGGTGGAATCACCAGAGCGTCGGACAAAATGCTTTGTAGTTATGGCCCTTCACGGTCTGAATTCAAATGCCGTCGAGGTCACCTTTACCTTTCCTCCTTCTGGGATCGGTAAAATAAAGTACCAGTAAAGTACTGGGCCGATTTAATTGACTTTCCCTTTTCTCCAAATTACTGGGCTTGTCCTTATGCCAGAATTATTATATTTCTTTTTAAATAAAGAACATGAGAGCAGCATTGGAAAGGATTATATTATTCGATATAAGCTACTTAAACTAATGTATTGGTACGCGATGGGGCCCACCCACAGCCCTGGCGGACAGAATGGAGAAGGCGTTTCCCCGGAGGACGGCAAGGGAGACGCGCTGGAAAAGCCACTCCAAGTCGCGGGGCTCACACCTGCGGCTGGCCAGCTCAGCGCCTATGGTGGTAAGTAAGGAGGTAGCCCTGGGGCCGAGGACACCAGAAGTTTCCACTGCCAGGGGAACGACCGCAAACCTGTCGGAGAGCGACCGGTATTTGAGGAGTTTGGCCCCCTCAGCCCGACGTCCAGCAGAACCTGGGTCAGTCGCAGACTGCACCAGGTTGCGGCTGCAGAAAGTGTCGGTACAAGTGGCATCCCAGACGAGGGGTTTGCCACCGCGGAACGGGAAGATGGTCATGCCATTTGGCCTTTTGCCGTCCCCTCGACCCAGCCCCACCGGCTCAAGCTGGGAAGGGAAGCCTGCAGCATCCAAGCCATGCTTAATGACCTCGTTGAGGGCAGTATGGCGTGGAATGCGGCCGGCACTGTGGCGACAGGAAAGCGGGTGGAGGCCGAAAGAGTCCACGGTGGAACCGCAGCGACATTGGTGTGGCTGGCAGATCCGAAGGATCAGGGAAACGCCGATTCGCAGGCTATGGTTGTCTAGCTGCGTGCCAGTGGAGAAGGAGGGCAGAGCATGGAGCCAGGCACCACTGTGGGGTTTGGAGGCCGCACGAAAACAAGCAAGGCGGTGCTGGTCGAGCTGGCGCGTGAGCCTGTCTGAGACCAGGCTGCACTGGATGGCATCCCAAGTGCGTTGGGGGACTTGACGTCAACAGGGGAAGAAAACTGACTTTCTTCATATTGTTCATACTGTTTGCCATCATTAGTATCCCACGTTCCCATTATGAGAGGCTGTTAATAAAATAAGGTAAACGTTTACATTAGGAGTATCTCGGGATTGCACTGATTCCACGTAGTACGAAAGAAGCTTCTCTTTCGTAACATTCGCGTAACATTCCATATTTAGGTATCTGTGTTCTCACATGTAGATGCACGTCCTTTCCCATAGTGTTGTGTCCCTAAACGAAGTTTATTTCCTTTAATAGTTACATTGAGAAAGTCTGGCGGCGTAACTAAAATAAGTTAGGAAATATCGGTTTAGAGTCAAAATAATCGTTGAAGAAATGGAGGATAAAAATCTACAGGCAACTGTAATTTTTGTAGACTTCTCTAAAGCTTTCGACTCCATCAAGTGACACAATGGAACACATTCCTCTCATATATGGGAATATCACAAGATCAGCAGCAAGAAGTATGATGCTCTACAAAGCTACAAGAACTTAAGTGCAATCATTTGACGGAGACAACAATTTCTTTGACATCAATGAAGACGTCGTGCAAGGTGATGCACTTGCGCCATTCCTGTTTATTGTTTGCTTAGATTACCTCCTTCACATTTCATTTGGCAAATAAAAAATAAAAAAAAACTTTTTTTATTTTAGGAAATTCCACCTTACCTCGCTACCCAGTCACAACAATGACGGGTGAGGATTATGCTGATAA
>CAXHJY010001494.1:50000-55000 GCA_964016885.1 Eledone cirrhosa | reverse complement strand
CTCTCACCTTCCTTCTGAAGTGATACTTAAAGAAGGGGATAAGTTGTTGTCCGGAGAGAAAGGTGTTTGCCCTCGATAGATAGATAGAGAGAGAGATTGATAGACAGGGGTGTGATTTATATATATATATATATATATAAGTTATTCTGGGTTGAATCGGGGGTAACCACAGTAAGTAAGGTACTCAATACATAGCAGGGTTTAAATGTTTTAATATAGAAAAGCTTCTACAGGACTAGAACTGTTTCATTCCTGATGATTTATCACGATTGAAACAATTCTAGTCCTGTAGAAGCTTTTCTCTCTCTCTCTCTCTCTCTCATATATAGAAGGTGTAGTAAGGAACCAGTGGACCATAACGCACCAGAGTATATATAAATATATATATATATATAACTGTTTCTACTTTTTTGGCACAAGGCCAGCAATTACCCAGTGTATTACTGGTACATTATTTTATCGACCCCATAAGGATGAAAGGCAAAGTTAACCTTGGCGGGATTTGAACTCAGAATGGCAAGGGCTGTAACTATGCGTCAAAGCATGGCGTCCGACCCTCTACCGATACTGCCAATCCACTGCCCTATATATATATATAACAAAGTGTGGTAAGGAACCAGGTGGACCATAAAGCACCAGATTACTCGATACTTAGGGTAGTAGAGTTCGGATCTAGCTGACGAAACGGCCGGAGCTCAACCGTCGGGGTCCTGATTATTTTCCTATATATATATATGTGTGTGTGTGTATGTACAAGGTAAACAGAAATAACAACACAATCGGTACAGAATATCGAAGGGATATATGAGGTTAACGCTTGATATAGCAAGAAGAGACAGAGGGTGTCCCCCAAAAGATGTATACACAATTTGATTAGAATGCTGTTGAAGTGTGTATACATTTTTTGGGGACACTCTGTATAATAGAGGAAGAATCGAGCCCAGTACTAAACTGGTACATTTTTAACACGACCTCGAATGGATGAACTCAGCGGGATTTGAACTCAGAAAGGAGCAGATTCTGACGTTCTAACGACACTACCAAAATGTGTGATTAAAAATAAAGGGTTTAAACAAAGGGTGTGTTGGTTACTTACCAAGGGAGTCGGTACCACATCGTGGAAGAATAAATATCCTTTACAATGCTCCAAATTTCGGTACATTAAAAGTAAGTTGGGCCCTTTTTTCTTAAGGTGGAGAGAACGGCTGGGATTTTCGCCCCTTTTTCTTTCCCTTTTTCTTTCCCTTTTTTTTTTCCTTTTTTTTTTAAAGAAAGTTTTCCTTCATCAATGTGAAATTTCTGATTTGAAAAATTTCTCGATAAAATTATATTTGTTGAAATTTTTAATTTCTGGCGGTGTTGGTGGAAAAATCCTTTTTCTTCCACGTCTGTGCTTATGTGAAGTAATCGATCTTGTTGAGGGTCGATAGATAGATGGACATATAGATAGATAGATAGATAGATAGACAGACAGACAGGTAGCTAAGTAGTTAAGTTAGCTAGAAAATTAATCAAATTATTAGACAGGTAGCTTAGGTAGTTTGATATATAGCTGATTAGATAAATTAATATATATATATATATATATATATATATATATATATATATATATATATAGACAGGTAAGCTAGCTAATTAGTTAAATAGAAAGATAGGTATATAGGCAAGTTAGATAATAGTATAGAGACAGCTTAGATAAAGAAATATATAGCAAGATAGACAGACCAGCCTGGATATACAGCCGTCCTCAACGGAATTGTATGATAATATATGAAAGCAAAGATCCAGGTATTAAAATCATATATATATAATATAATGTTTAAAAAAAACAACCTAATAGAGTTTTTCAGCTGGTTTTCCGCAAAAAATAAAACTTCCCGCATATATATATAAATGTTTAGGGAAAGTAACGTCCAGTTACTGTAGGTTTACCAAATGCAATGAAAATCTAATGCTTCGTCCTTTATATATGTATATATATGTATATATATATATATATATAAAAGTGTGGCGCGGAGAAAGTTGATTGTTCGTTCAGTGACGAATATATACCTTAGATATAATATATATATATATAATATAATATAATATATATATATATATATTATATATTATATATATATATATATAATATATATTATATATATTGCTAGAAGGAAAAGCGTACGTTAAAACGACGACGAAGATGCGTGTGTGTGTGTATATATATATATATGAGTGTATATATTTTGTCCCGGGAGAGAGAGGAAAGAGATGTCAAACGAAGAATAAGGAAACTAATCCAAGGGAAGGAAGGAAGAAAGGAAGAAAAGAGGGAAAAAAAGGAAGGAAGGAGCTGTGTCTCTGTACGTCCGTCCCTTAGCGAATCCAGCAAGAAGTGAGTCCAGTCAGCGGATAAGCGCACCGTCTTATATATATATATATATGAGTGTGTGTGTGTATGTATATGTATATATATGTTTCTGTATGTGTGTGTATGTGGTGTATGTATGTGACTGTGGTGTGATGTGAGGTGTGTGAGGGATGTGTGTGGGGTGTATGTGGGGTATGTGTGGGGTGGTGTGGTGTGTATATATATATATATATGTGTGTGTATATATGATATATGTGTGCTTGAGTGTGTGTGTATATATATATATATATATCTGTTTGAATGTATATATAAGGTTGTGTTGTGTAAATATATATAAATATATATATGTGTGTGTGTGTGTGTGTTTAAATATGTATATATTATATGAGTTTGCGTATAATATAGTATATGTGTATATGTATATATACGATGTATATGTGTGTATGTAGAGAGAGAGAGAGAGACAGAGGGGGAGATGGAGGTGATGTGTAGGTGGGGGGTGAGTAGAAGGATGAGGATTAAGGATTGAAGAAGTAAGTGGTAGAGGTGGGAGGGTGAGGCGGGGCGAAGGAAGAAGGGGGCAGGGCAGAGGAGGGAGAATGAGGGACGAAAGAGAGGGGGATAGAGAGAGAGAGTGGGGATGGGGAGGCACAGGACGATAATTGTTGCAGTGATAGTAGAGTGTGGGTGGTGGTGAGGGTGGGGGTTAGTGAAGAAAGGTGGGTAAGAGAGATTAGTGATGAGGGTGGTGGTGAGGGTGGTGGTGGCGGCGGTTGTTGAGGGTGTCAGCGATTGTGGTGGTGGTGGTGGTGAAGGTTGTTGTAGTGGTGGTGGAGTTAGTGAAAAAAGGTGGGTAAGCGGAATTAGTGGTGAGGGTTGTGGTGGTGGTGGGGTGGTAGTGGTGGTGTTGGTGAGGGTGGTGGTGGTGGTGAGGGTGGTGGTGATGGTAGTGGTGGTGGTGAGGGTGGTGGTGATGGTAGTGGTGGTGGTGGTCGGTGAGAGCTGGTGAGGGTTGTGGTGGTGGTGGTGGTGGTAGTTAAGGGTGTCAGCGATGGTAATGTTGATGGTGGTGGTGGTGGTGAGGGTGGTCGGGTTGTGGTAGTGGTGGTGGTAATAGTAGTTAAGGGTGTCAGCGATGGTAATGTTGATGGTGGTGGTGGTGGTGAGGGTGGTCGGGTTGTGGTAGTGGTGGTGGTAGTAGTAGTTAAGGGTGTCAGCGATGGTAGTGTTGATGGTGGTGGTGGTGGTGAGTGTGGTCGGGTTGTGGTAATGGTGGTGGTGGTGGTGGTGGTGGTGAGGGTGGTCGGGTTGTGGTAGTGGTGGTGGTGGTAGTAGTTAAGGATGTCAATGATGGTGGTAGTGGTGGTGCTGGCTGTAGTAGTTGAGTGGTGGTGGTGGTGGTGATAGTACGGATAGTTAGCGATAATGGTGATGGTGGTGGTGGTGGGGAGCTTCAGAGTTGTCGTAGAGGTGGTAGTAGAAGTGGTCGTCGTTCCAATAGCTGGTGAGGGTCAGGGTTAGGGTTAGGGGCCAGTAGTGGTGATGGTGGTGGTGTTGGGTATAGTTGGTGAGGGTGTCAGCGATAGTGGTGGTGGTGGTGGTGGTGGTGGCGTTAGTAGAAGTGGTGGTGGTGGTCGTGGCGTTAGTAGAGGTGGTGCTGGTTGTAGTAGTTGGTGAGGGTGTCAGCGATAGTGGTGGTGGTGGTGGCGTTAGTAGAGGTGGTGGTGGCGTTAGTAGAGGTGGTGGTGGCGTTAGTATAGGTGATGGTGGTCGTGGCGTTAGTGGTGGGGGTGGCGTTAGTAGAGGTGGTGGTGGTGGCGTTAGTATAGGTGATGGTGGTCGTGGCGTTAGTAGAGGTGGTGGTGGTGGTGGCGTTAGTAGAGGTGGTGGTGGTGGTGGCGTTAGTAGAAGTGGTGGTGGTGGTGGAGTTAGTAGAGGTGGTGGTGGTGGTGGCGTTAGTAGAAGTGGTGGTGGTGGTGGCGTTAGTAGAGGTGGTGGTGGTGGTGGCGTTAGTGGTGGTGGTGGCGTTCGTAGAGGTGGTGTTGGTTGTAGTAGTTAGTGCGGCTGTAAGCGATGGTGGTGGTGTCAGTAAGAGTGAGAGCCAGTTTCTGAGTGACAGTGTGGAGTGGAGTAGATTGAGATGGAGTGGAGTAGAGTGGAGTAGAGTGAGGTGATGTGAAGTGGAGTGAAGTGTAGTGGGGGAGGTAGTATCGGAGAATGATGGCAGCAAGAGGAGTGAGAAAGGACGGGAGGAGGGGCTTGTTGGAGGCTGGAGTGGAAGGTGGAGTTGAGGGTAGCTGGTTTTGTTGGTGATAACGCCTGGATGAGGACGGCGTTGGCGACAGTGGTGGTGGTTATTGTGATGATGGTGGTGGATGTTGTTGTTGTTGTGGTGGTGATGGTGGTGGTGATGGTAGTAGTGCAGGTGATTGTGGTGATGATGGTGGTGGTGGTGGTGGTGGTGGTGGTAGTGGTGTTGGTGGTGGTGGTGTTGATGGTGGTGGTAGTAGTGGTGGTGATGGTGGTGGTAGTAGTGGTGTTGGTGGTAGTAGTGCAGGTGATTGTCGTGGTGGTGATGGTGGTGGTGTTGATGGTGGTGGTGGTGATGGTGGTGGTAGTGGTGTTGGTGGTAGTAGTGCAGGTGATT
>CAXHJY010001494.1:27500-40000 GCA_964016885.1 Eledone cirrhosa | reverse complement strand
TGTATATGTACATGTATGTATATATGTGTGTACATATGTGTATGTTGGATCATTTGCGTTTATAGACCGAACTTCTTTGTTTCTGGAGTGGTCAGTGTTGTTTTGAAGGACACTCAAGATGGACACCATTTTACGTGTCCACTCACGACACACAGATCAGCTAGATGGACTTCTGGGTGACTGATAGACAGGGTAGCTGGGTGGTTATGTGGCTGGGTGGACAGAAGCATTGACAATGAGAGGCACAAGTAGTTGAATGGCGTACTTGCTAACTAGCTTGTTAGACAGATAACTGTTTGTGAATAGAACTGGATAGAAGGATAGATATATAGATAGACATATATATATATATATATATATGGATTGATTGGGAGGTAAATAAATAGATAGATAGATGGATCGGTAGATATAGAAAGATTGAGAGGTAGATAGATAAGTTTCTTTTATTTGCCACTAGGGCATCAAAAGTGGGACAAGTACAAAGGGGGGAGTTTACACAAAAAGGCGTCCTCAATAAGGAGGAGGCAATAACAAAATATAAAAATAAAATAAGATATAACAAAAAATAAAATTTTTAACAAAATCCTCAATAGAGAGGAGGCGCCTTGGGGGCTCGCACACACCCCCGAAAAAAGTGTGCAACCCTTCTCCTCAGGAGAACAGAGAAGGGGTGCTCCCTTGGTCTTTCATCTTCCTCACCTATAGTCTGATGTAGAGTGAAGGCCCATTCACACGGGCCATTCTCGCCACTTTCACCCATCTTTCATAGAAACGGCTGGGGTGCAGCACCTCTCTCTCCATCCTGATCCTTCTTCCGAAATGATATCGGAAGAAACGGACCAGTTGTTGGCCAGAGAGAAAGGTGTCTGACCTCAGTCCTTTCAGACGCGTCCACCATACAACCTCTTTCGCCATGGCTATTACGCACAGAAACACCGCCTCTGCTTCATCTTTGAAGGGGGGAGGCGGCTTGATCATTACAATAGACTCGGTGGTCAACCGGATCGGTCCCACCCTTGACAGCAGTTGTTCGACATAGCCCCACAGATCGGCTACGCCCGAGCAGTGTACCAATGCGTGTGCAACGGTTTCCTCGTCGCACACGCATCTGGGACAGATCTTTTTGGCGGGGTCCCTACCCGGGCGCCCGTGTCTGTAGAGCCTTTCTCGAACGGGTAAAGCCCCTCGGTAGCACTGCCAGGCCAGGGACTTCTGGAAGTTGTCCATAGGTCCCGGGCTGAATGTCCTACCGAACAGGCTGGCCAGTTCGTCCTCCTCCATGTCTAGGGCTTCTCCGAGGGCGTCGTCGCACCTGCTGCGTACCAGCCCTCTATAGAATGTTGCGGTGGAGTCTCCACTGATAACCGGATCCGCCTGCCAGAGGGCGGTGAGCGCCTGGGCACACTCAGTGTGCCAGGCGCCCAGTTTTCTCGGTCTTTGCTTGACCCAGGATTGCAGCTCGGTGAGTGAGACGAGTCTGGGAAAGGTTCGTCTCACAAACGAGGCCCACACCGGTTGTCCGGTGAGGAATACGTAGAGGTGCCGTAGCCTTAATGCGTGTTTACGCATCATTAGCCACGGCATCCCCAGCCCTCCTTTCGAAGGGTGTTGACAGTAGATGGATCTCCTCACCATAGGAGCCCGCCTCTTCCAAAGGAATTGGAAGAGCGCGCGCTCCATCTTGGTGAGGGTTTCCCTTGGGCAGGGCACTACGGTCAGGCGGTAGTAGATGACGGACGCTATGTAGGTGTTCGCCACCTCCGCCCGACCTTTCAGGGATAGTTTGCAACTGGCCCACTTCTGGGTCAGTGCAAACACCCTGTTCGTAACCTCCGCCCAGTTTTTCTCCACCTGGAGGTCCGGTCCGAACCAGACCCCGAGCAACTTCACCGGGCCCTCCGTCCAGCGTCCGACGACGCCATCGGAGGGCATCGGTCTGCCCCTCCACGTGCCGAGTTGCAAACCGATCGACTTGTCCCGGTTCAGCTTAGCCCCTGTGAACTTTTCGTACTCCTCCAGTAAGGTGCCGACCGCCTCGATTTCGGAGGCTGTCGACACCATTACTGTCACGTCATCGGCGTAGGCCGACACCGCTTTCCGCAATCCCGGTTCCAAAGGGATGCCCTGCAACAACTCCAACTTCCGCAGTAGTGGCTCGAGAGTCAACACATACAGAAGGGAGGAGAGAGGGCACCCTTGTCGGATGGACCGCGCGATTTTGAACGGCTCCGAGAGGTAGCCGTTCACCTTGACCCTAGAGCAGATGCGGCTGCTGTGCATAGCAGTGATCCAGCCCCTGAAAACGGGTCCGAAGCCTGCCGCCGCTAGCACCGCATCCAGGTAACCATGGTCGACCCTATCGAACGCCTTAGATTGATCCAAGTTGATCAGAGCCCCACCAAAGCCGGGTTCGTTCCCAACCCTCTCTATGATGTATCGCATGAGGTGGAGGTTGTCATGGATGGACCTGGACGGGATAGCGCATGTCTGCGCATCTCCCACCAGGTTGCCCACGACAAGCGCCAACCTCTTTGCTAGCACCTTGGCCAAAATCTGTAACTCTGTATTTAGCAGTGTTATGGGCCTGAAGTTACTTATTTCGTCCCCCTTGTTCTCGTCCTTCCTCACTAGCGTGACTACGCCCTTGGTCACAGTACAGGGAATTCTCCCGTTCTGTTGCCAGTTGCAGTAGACCGCCTCGAGGAGATCGGGGAACAAGTCCGGCATAGCTAGATATAATTCGTAAGGAAGACCATCGAGACCCGGGGATTTGCGTTTGCCGCATTGGCTCAGCACGTCCTCTATCTCAGCGGCCGAAATCGGCTCCTCGCAGGACTTCGCCTCCCTGTCCGAGAGGCGCGGCAGGCCGTCGAGGTATGGACCGAAGTCCACGTTCCCAACCGGCTCCCCGCCCCTCCCGAACAGTCGGGCAAAGTGCCTTTGAAAGGCCTCACACATCTGCTTAGGCTCAAGAATCGCCCGTCCATCCAGGTCTCGCAAAGACCGGATGGTGGATTTAGTTCCACTGTTGGCCTCTGTCACGCGGGCCCAGCTAACAGCTTTGGTCCCCTCGTTCCCTAGAGCACGTATTTTACTTCGGACAACGCAGCCTTCGTGCTTCGCGTCGAAAAACTGGCTCAAAGCCGTTCTCGACGCTAGCACTCTGGCCACGTCGCCGCTTCTAATTGCCTCTTCTACTCTATCTATTAGCTCCCTTTCCTTCCTATTCCTATCCGCAGCTAGAACCTTACTAAATTCTATCGAAACTACTCTAATCTCTCTCTTTAGAGATACCCACCACCTGCTGTTGACGATCGCTCCAGTCAACCGTTCCTTAACTAACGTACTAATCCGATTCCTGTAGGCTCTACTTGCCGGCAAGGACAAGTTGAGCTTCCAGTAACCGGGGCCCTGTCTATGAGTTCTGTCAAGGTTGACCATGCAGGTCACTAATTTGTGGTCTGAATAGCCAACCATGCGCATTTTTGGACAACTTAAAAAGTCCTTATCCTTAATTCTAACTAAGAACCTATCTAGGTACGACCTAGATGATCCGCTACGATTTGCCCAAGTCCAGGTTGGCGCAGTCGGAAAATCTAGTCGATATCTATCGGCCAGGTCAAATCGACCGATTAACCCTTTGAGGCTATTACACCCCTCTCTATCAGGGCAGGCCCCTACGTAGTCCCAGCGTGCATCTAGGATACCATTCCAGTCCCCCACTAATAGCAAGGAGCGGGACGTCCCTAGAAAAGTCTCCAGACGATGGAAGAAGTCCGGCCGCATTGACCCGAAAGGGCCGTAGGCGGCTACCAACCTAAACGCTCCGCCTTTACCACTGCCAAGGTCCAGAACCACTAGTCGACCCTCCGGGTCCAAATGTACCATCTGTGTTGCGAGACCCAGATGTTTTTGCAGCAGAACGACAACTCCACCCCCACCTCCGGGCTGACAGAGAGATGCGTGCATCTCAAAGTCATCAAAGGTGGGGGCCAGCTGTCGCACGTTGCTGATCCGGGCCTCGCAAATAACCATCACATCTATACGTTGTGACCTGAGGTCATTTAGAAGCATTGCTTGCTTCCAAGTTGAGCCCAGGCCACGCGCATTTAAACAGCCTACTCTTAGCATAGCCATGTTGGTGGTGAAGAGAAAAGGCACTTACCTCTCTGCGTCCCGGGTATCGGGCTGCACAATTTCCATTAGGGTGGGGGATGGGTTGTTGGGTGGGGTGGTGGTTTGTGGAAGTGTGGGGGCATCAGTGTGTTGTGTGGTTGGGGAGCTTGGAGTTGTGTGGGTGTTTGGGGAGGGGGTGGGATAGTTTTTTAGGAGGACGCGGTTAATGGGCCCGACGCAGGGGGGACCCACGTCCTCTTTAAAATTGTTTTTTAGAGTTTTATAGGTGTCCTGTGGGGCCTTAATCATTTTGAGGTGGGGGAAATCCCCTACCTGGGTGAAGTTAGGCCCTTGTGTTTTTATTAGATTGTTGTTGTACACAATGTTTAACAGTTTTTTGTTTCTTGTATTTATGTATGTGTATGCATGTTTTTGTTTTTGTGTGGTGTTTTTTGTTTGCTGTTGTTGTGAGCTCTTTTGTGTTGGTGTCAGTGTTATGTTTTGGGGAGGGTTATTTTTCATTTGTGTGTCTGAGGTGTGTTTTCTTTTTTTTCTTTTGATTGTGTGGAAGTGCTCCTCCTCGTCTGACGACGAACTAGGGTCATCTTCCGCGTTGGAGGGGAGGGGTATATTTTCGGGTTGTGTTTGCGGTACGGGTGTTTTGGAAATTGTTTTTGTTTTTTGAGTGGAGGGGATGGGTTGGACATTGTTTTGTTTTGGTTTGAGCTGTGGTGGTTGTTTTTGTAGTGGTAGTTGTGGTGATTGTGTTGGTTGTGCAGTTGTTGGTGGTGTAGGCAGGATTGGGGTTTTCTTATTAAGTTGGGGACAGACAGCCCTCAGGTGACCTCTGGTTCCGCAGAGGTAACACGAGGGCCGTCTACCCTCAACGGTAATGTTGATGAAGGTTAGATCATCCAGTATGACGCGTTCAGGGATCTGGGCGATCCTTTCGGGCCTCATTTGAACTACAAGTTCGAGGCTCGTTCCACTGAACGCGTCACCCGATGCCTTTCCCATGGACACCAGCATGTCATCCTCCAGGTCCAGAAAACCTGTCAAAACCCACCATATGTCCATAATCGGCAGGATGGTGTGGATTTTTATTTTTTGTGTTCTTCTACCCATGTACGTAGGGTAGAAGGTGTATGCGGTGGATGTGATTGGTTTGATGGACAGTTTCACTGCTGTGTCCCTGTCCTTCATGAGAATGGATAGACTCCCGTAGAGTCTATCCTTCTGAATGAAGGTGATGTCCTTCATGACGTCTTTTAAAACCAGCTCTATCTCGCTCTGTGATGGTTGAGCTGGTTTTTTACTTTTGTTCGAGATTGTCCTAAACATGACCGTGTTTAGGAGTCTCTGGCTTTTTAGTTCCGGGGGGGGAATGGATTGTGAAAGAACCATTTTCCCCGTACACTATATATTTTTTCGCATCCGCCAGTAGCTCCTTCGCTTTTGTTATATCTACTGGCAGATAGTCGAGGGTTTTCCTTGTCGTCTCGGCGAAGGAGAAATTTTGTTTGTTTGTGTTGTTGTTGTCGTTGGTGGTGTTGTTGTTATCATTGTTGTTGTTGTCACCGTTATTGGTCTTGTTGTTGTTGTTATTGTTATTGTTATTGGTGTTGTTTTCGTCCGTCGCATTGTTGTTGTTGTTGCTGTTGCTGCTTTGGGTTGTTGCCATGGCAACGTCAAGTTGTCGGTTAACAGGTGGAGAGAATTCTTCCTCTGGCTGACCTTTCTTCTTGACCTCTGCTACTGTGACAGTGGCAGGGGGAAGCTGTAAGTTCATCTTCCCCTTTCCGCCTTCGAATTTTGGTGAAGAAGTTTCGGCCATTTAAAAAAATATTGACTTTTCAACAAGAAAAAACTTTTTTTTTTTTTTAACTATTTCGCCTAAAGGCGTAGAATATTTTGAGAGACTGACCAGATCAAAGTTTGACCTGGCAGTCCCTCTACAAAATGGTACAAAAATTAAAGTTATCAGACAAGAATTTCTATAGAAATTTAAACAGAATTTACTCAGCAAGTTATACGCGTGTGTCCATCCCCAGATAGGTAGATAGATAGATAGATTGATAGGTAGATGGATGGATAGATAGATAGGTAGATAGATTGATAGGTAGATGGATGGATAGATAGATAGGTAGATAGGTAGATAGATTTCTTTTATTTGCCACTAGGGCATCAAAAGTGGGACAAGTACAAAGGGGGGAGTTTACACAAAAAGGCGTCCTCAATAAGGAGGAGGCAATAACAAAATATAAAAATAAAATAAGATATAACAAAAAATAAAATTTTTAACAAAATCCTCAATAGAGAGGAGGCGCCTTGGGGGGTCGCACACACCCCCGAAAAAAGTGTGCAACCCTTCTCCTCAGGAGCACAGAGAAGGGGTGCTCCCTTGGTCTTTCATCTTCCTCACCTATAGTCTGATGTAGAGTGAAGGCCCATTCACACGGGCCATTCTCGCCACTTTCACCCATCTTTCATAGAAACGGCTGGGGTGCAGCACCTCTCTCTCCATCCTGATCCTTCTTCCGAAATGATATCGGAAGAAACGGACCAGTTGTTGGCCAGAGAGAAAGGTGCCCGACCTCAGTCCTTTCAGACGCGTCCACCATACAACCTCTTTCGCCATGGCTATTACGCACAGAAACACCGCCTCTGCTTCATCTTTGAAGGGGGGAGGCGGCTTGATCATTACAATAGACTCGGTGGTCAACCGGATCGGTCCCACCCTTGACAGCAGTTGTTCGACATAGCCCCACAGATCGGCTACGCCCGAGCAGTGTACTAATGCGTGTGCAACGGTTTCCTCGTCGCACACGCATCTGGGACAGATCTTTTTGGCGGGGTCCCTACCCGGGCGCCCGTGTCTGTAGAGCCTTTCTCGAACGGGTAAAGCCCCTCGGTAGCACTGCCAGGCCAGGGACTTCTGGAAGTTGTCCATAGGTCCCGGGCTGAATGTCCTACCGAACAGGCTGGCCAGTTCGTCCTCCTCCATGTCTAGGGCTTCTCCGAGGGCGTCGTCGCACCTGCTGCGTACCAGCCCTCTATAGAATGTTGCGGTGGAGTCTCCACTGATAACCGGATCCGCCTGCCAGAGGGCGGTGAGCGCCTGGGCACACTCAGTGTGCCAGGCGCCCAGTTTTCTCGGTCTCTGCTTGACCCAGGATTGCAGCTCGGTGAGTGAGACGAGTCTGGGAAAGGTTCGTCTCACAAACGAGGCCCACACCGGTTGTCCGGTGAGGAATACGTAGAGGTGCCGTAGCCTTAATGCGTGTTTACGCATCATTAGCCACGGCATCCCCAGCCCTCCTTTCGAAGGGTGTTGACAGCAGATGGATCTCCTCACCATAGGAGCCCGCCTCTTCCAAAGGAATTGGAAGAGCGCGCGCTCCATCTTGGTGAGGGTTTCCCTTGGGCAGGGTACTACGGTCAGGCGGTAGTAGATGACGGACGCTATGTAGGTGTTCGCCACCTCCGCCCGACCTTTCAGGGATAGTTTGCAACTGGCCCACTTCTGGGTCAGTGCAAACACCCTGTTCGTAACCTCCGCCCAGTTTTTCTCTACCTGGAGGTCCGGTCCGAACCAGACCCCGAGCAACTTCACCGGGCCCTCCGTCCAGCGTCCGACGACGCTATCGGAGGGCATCGGTCTGCCCCTCCACGTGCCGAGTTGCAAACCGATCGACTTGTCCCGGTTCAGCTTAGCCCCTGTGAATTTTTCGTACTCCTCCAGTAAGGTGCCGACCGCCTCGATTTCGGAGGCCGTCGACACCATTACTGTCACGTCATCGGCGTAGGCCGACACCGCTTTCCGCAATCCCGGTTCCAAAGGGATGCCCTGCAACAACTCCAACTTCCGCAGTAGTGGCTCGAGAGTCAACACATACAGAAGGGAGGAGAGAGGGCACCCTTGTCGGATGGACCGCGCGATTTTGAACGGCTCCGAGAGGTAGCCGTTCACCTTGACCCTAGAGCAGATGCGGCTGCTGTGCATAGCAGTGATCCAGCCCCTGAAAACGGGTCCGAAGCCTGCCGCCGCTAGCACCGCATCCAGGTAACCATGGTCGACCCTATCGAACGCCTTAGATTGATCCAAGTTGATCAGAGCCCCACCAAAGCCGGGTTCGTTCCCAACCCTCTCTATGATGTATCGCATGAGGTGGAGGTTGTCATGGATGGACCTGGACGGGATAGCGCATGTCTGCGCATCTCCCACCAGGTTGCCCACGACAAGCGCCAACCTCTTTGCTAGCACCTTGGCCAAAATCTGTAACTCTGTATTTAGCAGAGTTATGGGCCTGAAGTTACTTATTTCGTCCCCCTTGTTCTCGTCCTTCCTCACTAGCGTGACTACGCCCTTGGTCACAGTACAGGGAATTCTCCCGTTCTGTTGCCAGTTGCAGTAGACCGCCTCGAGGAGATCGGGGAACAAGTCCGGCATAGCTAGATATAATTCGTAAGGAAGACCATCGAGACCCGGGGATTTGCGTTTGCCGCATTGGCTCAGCACGTCCTCTATCTCAGCGGCCGAAATCGGCCCCTCGCAGGACTTCGCCTCCCTGTCCGAGAGGCGCGGCAGGCCGTCGAGGTATGGACCGAAGTCCACGTTCCCAACCGGCTCCCCGCCCCTCCCGAACAGTCGGGCAAAGTGCCTTTGAAAGGCCTCACACATCTGCTTAGGCTCAAGAATCGCCCGTCCATCCAGGTCTCGCAAAGACCGGATGGTGGATTTAGTTCCACTGTTGGCCTCTGTCACGCGGGCCCAGCTAACAGCTTTGGTCCCCTCGTTCCCTAGAGCACGTATTTTACTTCGGACAACGCAGCCTTCGTGCTTCGCGTCGAAAAACTGGCTCAAAGCCGTTCTCGACGCTAGCACTCTGGCCACGTCGCCGCTTCTAATTGCCTCTTCTACTCTATCTATTAGCTCCCTTTCCTTCCTATTCCTATCCGCAGCTAGAACCTTACTAAATTCTATCGAGACTACTCTAATCTCTCTCTTTAGAGATACCCACCACCTGCTGTTGACGATCGCTCCAGTCAACCGTTCCTTAACTAACGTACTAATCCGATTCCTGTAGGCTCTACTTGCCGGCAAGGACAAGTTGAGCTTCCAGTAACCGGGGCCCTGTCTATGAGTTCTGTCAAGGTTGACCATGCAGGTCACTAATTTGTGGTCTGAATAGCCAACCATGCGCATTTTTGGACAACTTAAAAAGTCCTTATCCTTAATTCTAACTAAGAACCTATCTAGGTACGACCTAGATGATCCGCTACGATTTGCCCGAGTCCAGGTTGGCGCAGTCGGAAAATCTAGTCGATATCTATCGGCCAGGTCAAATCGACCGATTAACCCTTTGAGGCTATTACACCCCTCTCTATCGGGGCAGGCCCCTACGTAGTCCCAGCGTGCATCTAGGATACCATTCCAGTCCCCCACTAATAGCAAGGAGCGGGACGTCCCTAGAAAAGTCTCCAGACGATGGAAGAAGTCCGGCCGCATTGACCCGAAAGGGCCGTAGGCGGCTACCAACCTAAACGCTCCGCCTTTACCACTGCCAAGGTCCAGAACCACTAGTCGACCCTCCGGGTCCAAATGTACCATCTGTGTTGAGAGACCCAGATGTTTTTGCAGCAGAACGACAACTCCACCCCCACCTCCGGGCTGACAGAGAGATGCGTGCATCTCAAAGTCATCAAAGGTGGGGGCCAGCTGTCGCACGTTGCTGATCCGGGCCTCGCAAATAACCATCACATCTATACGTTGTGACCTGAGGTCATTTAGAAGCATTGCTTGCTTCCAAGTTGAGCCCAGGCCACGCGCATTTAAACAGCCTACTCTTAGCATAGCCATGTTGGTGGTGAAGAGAAAAGGCACTTACCTCTCTGCGTCCCGGGTATCGGGCTGCACAATTTCCATTAGGGTGGGGGATGGGTTGTTGGGTGGGGTGGTGGTTTGTGGAAGTGTGGGGGCATCAGTGTGTTGTGTGGTTGGGGAGCTTGGAGTTGTGGGGGTGTTTGGGGAGGGGGTGGGATAGTTTTTTAGGAGGACGCGGTTAATGGGCCCGACGCAGGGGGGACCCACGTCCTCTTTAAAATTGTTTTTTAAAGTTTTATAGGTGTCCTGTGGGGCCTTAATCATTTTGAGGTGGGGGAAATCCCCTGCCTGGGTGAAGTTAGGCCCTTGTGTTTTTATTAGATTGTTGTTGTACACAATGTTTAACAGTTTTTTGTTTCTTGTATTTATGTATGTGTATGCATGTTTTTGTTTTTGTGTGGTGTTTTTTGTTTGCTGTTGTGAGCTCTTTTGTGTTGGTGTCAGTGTTATGTTTTGGGGAGGGGTTTTTTTCATTTGTGTGTCTGAGGTGTGTTTTCTTTTTTTTCTTTTGATTGTGTGGAAGTGCTCCTCCTCGTCTGACGACGAACTAGGGTCATCTTCCGCGTTGGAGGGGAGGGGTATATTTTCGGGTTGTGTTTGCGGTACGGGTGTTTTGGAAATTGTTTTTGTTTTTTGAGTAGAGGGGATGGGTTGGACATTGTTTTGTTTTGGTTTGAGCTGTGGTGGTTGTTTTTGTAGTGGTAGTTGTGGTGATTGTGTTGGTTGTGCAGTTGTTGGTAGATAGATAGATTGATAGGTAGATGGATGGATAGATTGATAGGTAGATGGATGGATATATATATACACACACACACACACACACACACACATATATATATTTTAAGGAACGATCGACTTTCGTCAAATCGGACCGAGGGAACAATGTTTCCGTTGGTCTTTCCAATTGCTAATACTATCTATCGGTCGCAACTCCAGGTAGAAGGAGCAACGTGAAATAAAGTGTCTTGCTCAAGGACATAACGCATCGCCTGGTCCAGGAATCGAACTCACAACCTTACGATTGCGAATCCAATTCTCTAACCACTCAGCCACACGCCTTCACCACACACACACATATATATATGTGTGTGTGTGTGTGTAAAAGGTAAACAGAAATAACAACACAATCGGTACAGTATATGGAAGGGATATATTAGGTTAACGCTTGATATAGCAGGAAGAGGGTCTTAACGTTTCGGACGCTAGTCCTTCGTGTATATATATATATATATATATATATATATATATATATATAGAGAGAGAGAGAGAGAGAGAGATGGACAGACTGATTGACAGTTCGGAATTAGCTGTTGAAACAGCATCAGCTCAGCCGTAGGTTCAGCATCATTCATATTGATAGGTAGATAGACGGCTAGATTAATGGAGAGATAAGCAGATGAGATAGGTGGTAGTAAAATACCAGGTGGACCATAACCCACCAGAGTACTCGATACTTGGGGCAGTAGAGTGGGTAATATGAAACGTCAGGTCCCCGACGGCTGAGCTCCGGCCGTTTCGACGGCTAGAGCCGAACAGTTCGGATCTAGCTGTCGAAATGGCCGGAGCTCAGCCGTCGGTGTCATGAACATTTTCATATAGATAGATAGATAGATAGATACAGATGGATAGGCAGGTAGATCTACAGGCAGATAGTCAGATAGACAGGTGCATATATATATATATATGTATGTGCATATATATATATATATGCTATATATATATATATATATATATATATATATATATATATGTATGTGTGTATATATATTTCCGTAGAAAAGGTAAAGGAAGAGTGCTGTATATAATATATATATATATATATATATATATATATAATATGTTGAGAAGGTAACACACCAGAGAGAGATATATAGTGTGTTACCTTCTCAACATATTGTATTTTAAAGAGCTCAGAATCTCTTCTCCTTTGAGCACATTATTTAAAGGGAATAGCGAGGGCCTATGCCTCCGTTAATTTATCGTTATATATATATATATATATATATATATATATATATATATATATATATACAATATATTAATAAATGGAAACTATATTTATAAAACCATAATTATTTTATTATATAGATTTCAAGGCCAACCAAGCCAATCTTGGTGCACTTTCATCAGATAAAATACAAAGTTTGTTTTATAAATAGTGACATAACCATGGAAAACAACCTTGACGGTTGAAAATTCACTGGATAGTTATAAACTATATCAGTTATAAACTTTTAAGTTGGTTGGAATCCCAACAAATTAAATATAACTTCTACATATATATATGTTTCTTTATTAGCCACAGGGGCCCAAAAGAAGGGGACAAATATAAAGGGGGAAGTTTACATACAATGAAAACGTGTAAAATACTATCACAAATACAATTTAAAAGTTAATCGATTTTCCCCAATAGGGGGAGACATTACATATGGGTAACACATAGGTCCCGAAAAAAATGTGCAACCCTCATCTTCAGGAGTGCGAAGAGTTTGTACCCCTT
>CAXHJY010001494.1:5000-10000 GCA_964016885.1 Eledone cirrhosa | reverse complement strand
TAATGATGATGATGATGATTATGATGATAATGGTGATGATAATGGTGATAATAATGATGGCATGGTTTTGGTGATAATTGTTTCTACTTTTGGCACAAGGCCAGCAATTATCCCAGTGTATTACTGGTACTTTATTTTATCGACCCAGTAAGGATGAAAGGCAAAGTTAACCTCGGCGGGATTTGAACTCAGAATGGCAAGGGCCGTAACTCTATGTGTCAAAGCATGGCGTCCAACCCTCTACCGACTCTGCCAATCCACTGGTGATAATAATGATGCTAAAGCTGATGATTATGGTGATAATAATGGTGATGATGAAGTTGAGAGGAATGATAAGGATAACGATCTTTTACTTCTCTCCTTTCGGCCAATATGCTTTGTGGCATATAGTTACGTTCCTTTACATTCTCAGTTCAAATCCCGCCGAGGTTAACTTTGCCTTCCATCCTTACGGGGTCGATAAAATAAAGTACCAGTAATGTACTGGGTTTGATTCTTCCTCTGTATCTCTTTCTTATTCTCTCTATCGGAGTCGATAAAATAAAGTACCAGTAATGTACTGAGGTCGATTTAATCAACTTGCCCCTCCCCTTCAAAATGTTGGTCTTATGCCTAAAGTAGAAATTCTTCTTCTTATTATTATTATTTAGCTTAGGGCGGTGGTTTGGCAGTATCGGTGGAGGGTCGGATACTCTATGCTTTGCAGCTTAGAGTTACGGCCCTTTATGATCTGCGTTCAAATCTCGCCGAGGGTAGCTTTGCCGTTCATTCTTACGAGTTCGATAAAATAAAGTACCAGTAACACCGCACTGGGGTTGATTTAATCAAACCATTATTAAAAATGACGAAATGATGCGAAAACTGTGCAAACAGCAAAGTCCTTAGAACTCCATAATGGTGGTAATTGGTAGGAGTTGAGCCCTGCCAGTTGGAATGGCTATATCAACGCGTCTCCCTCACTTTCCTCCAGGCTAATTCTTTCTCAATTTTGTCCTTCTCTCCTCTGAGAGGCAGCTTGTAGCAGGGTTTCTACACGCCAGTGAGGGCTCCCTCCACATTCTCCGGGCTCGTATTGGGGGTAGCGACGATTGGGTATTCGTTTGCATGTCTTCTTTTTTTCTTTTTGTTGTTTTCAATTTCCTTTTTCCATCTGCCATTTCGGTTAGAACAGGGTTTCTCAACATGGGTGATATCGCATAACGGTGGGTGACTAACTATAGAGTGGTCGACCTCAACTGTAGAGTGGGCAATTTCAACTGTTGTGTGGGCAATTTCAACTGTTGTATAGGCAATTTCAACTGTTGTGTAGGCAATTTCAACTGTTGTGTGGGCAATTTCAACTGTTGTGTGGGCAATTTCAACTGTTGAGTGGGCAATTTCAACTGTTGTGTGGGCAATTTCAACTGTTGAGTGGGCAATTTTAACTGTTGAGTGGGCAATTTTAACTGTTGTGTGGGCAATTTCAACTGTTGTGTGGGCATTTCAACTGTTGAGTGGGCAATTTCCACTGTAGAGTGGGCGACCTCAACTGTTCCGTGGGAAATTTCAACTGTTGTGTGGGCGACTTCAACTGCTGATTGGGTAATTTCAACTGTTGAGGGGGCAATTTCAACTGTTGAGTGGGCAACTCCAACTGTTGTGTGGGCGAATTCAACTTTGAGTGGGCAACTTCAACTGTTGTGTAGGCAATTTTAACTGTTCTGTGGGTGACTTCAACTGCTGAGTGGGCAATTTCAACTTTGAGTGGGTAACTTCAACTGTTGAGTGGGCAATTTCAACTGTTGAGTGGGCAACTTCAACTTTGAGTGGGCAACTTCAACTGTTGTGTAGGAAATTTCAACTGTTGAGTGGGCAATTTCAACTGCTGAGTGGGCAATTTCAACTTTGAGTGGGCAATTTCAATTGTTGTGTGGGCAATGGGCAACTAAACAGAAAAATAGTGGGTGATTGGAAATGTTTGTGAGTGATATAAAAATGTCAGTATCAAGGACGTATTTCAACAGATGCTACCCAAGAAAGAAAATAATATTGAAAGGAGATATGCAAAGAACCCACATAAAAAAGAAAAATCTGTTGGGTGGTCGATGAGAAACTGAACGGAAAATGGCAGATGATAGGAAAGTTTGGTGATGATACATAATTTTGAGTGTTAGGAAAGCATTTCAACATATAGTACCTGAAAAAAATTTCAAAGGAAATATGCGAAGAACCTGTATAGGAAAAGTACAGGAGGCTAATTGGAAATAACGAAACAGTAACAAACTTTTGAATATTTACTACACAGGTGGGCCGTGGAAATTTTTCCAATGTGAAAGTGGGTGATGGCGCAAAGGTTTGGAACCCCTGGGTTAGAACGTCTGATAGATTGATTTCTGGTATTTGTTTCGGTTATTTGTGCTGTGAGTTCAAATCCCACCAGGGTCAACTTTGCCTTACAATCTTCTGGAGGGAGAGACAATAAAGTGCCAGTTAAAGATAAGCAAATACCGGGGCTTGTCTGACCCGCTTCTTCATTGCACCGTTCGCCGTCGAGATCAAAAGGCCTTTTCAGACCCCATACAGCTGACCTCCTGCGTGAAATCGGTATGACAGCCGCCCGTCTGAGGAATGAGCCCCACAAGGTGAGGTGTAGTGACTGTGGCAGCGTGTGTCGGTGCCCATTGTACGCGGGACCCAGCCGAAACACGGCTCTGACCAAGGTGTTGAGTCAGTCACCTTCTTTCCTTCACCTTTTCTTTCGTTGCAAAATAATCTTTGCTCTTTCTTTCGCTTTTCTCTCGTTTATAGTCGTTTGCAATGCTACTTTCTTTCTCTGTGACTGATTTCTATCGATTTATTTCTTTTGAATATTTCATATTCATTATATATATTACATATGGCGGTGCATTGGGGGAATCGGTAGAGCGTGGAACAAAATGCTTAGTGATATAGAGTTATGGCTTTTTAAGTTCTGAGTACAAATTTCGCCCAAAATTGTCGGCCTTGTGCCTAAATAAACCATTATATATATTACATAAATTGTTTTAATGTCTTAAGTACTTGGTATTCGTTTCAGCTACCTGCTGTCTCTGAGTTCAAATCTCGCTGAGGTCATCTTTGCCTTTCATCCATTCTAAATCGATAAAAAACTACCAGTTCAATACTGGGACCAATTCTTCCCCTGTGTTTCTAACTCTCTCTCTATCCCTTTCTGGAAGAAATCTGCTATATTTAGACCTGGAGAAGAAATTGGCTCCTCCAGGTTTAAAAAAAAAAACCCCCTAGAAACGCCGTATGGTAATACGGTGCACCTTCAACTAACTCCCTCAGGATTTAGGGACCATACATCCATCCATCTCCCCAGAATGGTGAGATGAGGTGAGGTGAGATGGAGGGCGTTCAAACTTGCTAAAACACAGTTAAGCTAAACTATTCGTGTTGAGAATTAAGGGCTAAATCGGGTCGCATGAAATAGGTTCGCCTCCAAGAACTTAATTTGTACCAAGACACCCGACGGCGCCCAATGAAGTTAATAGCACTAATCAAGATGTTATTTATGAATAATAATAATAATAATAATAATAATAATAAAGTGATAAAGATGAGAGCGATAATAAGAATGTGTTTTAATGATGATAATGATAATGGTGATAAAGTGATAATGTTACTCTGGGAGGTGGGGAATGGGGTGAGGGGAGGGGTAGTGGTGTTGGTGATAATATCTCTTGAAGTGGTGTGTGCTGTATAAGTCGCTTGGTGTGTTGGTGTCGGGGAAAGGAAATGGTGCGCCCGGACCGGAGATGGTGGAGATGGTGGTGGGGATGTTAGTGGTGATATAGGTAGCGGTGGTGACGGTGATGGGGGTGGGGGTAATGGTGGTGATGCTGGCAGTGGTAGGGATGGTGTTGATGGTAGAGGTGTTGGTGGCGATTTTGCTGATTGTGGTATTTAGTAGTGGTGTTGTTATTGGTGTCTGTTTGTCTATCTATCTATCTATCCATTTATCTATCTATCTATCACTATATTAATCTACCTATTATCTCTTTCTCTCTCTCTCTCTCTCTCTCTCTCTCTCTCTATATATATATATATATATATATATATATATATATTAATCTACTCTCTCTCTCTATCTCTCTCTCTATATATATATCTGCTTGCTTGTCTCTCTCTCTCTCTGTCTATATATATATATTAATCTCCCTATCATCTCTCTCACTCTCTCTCTCTCTATATATATATATATATATATATATTAATCTCCCTATCATCTCTCTCTCTCTATATATATATATATATATATTAATCTCCCTATCATCTCTCTCTCTCTATATATATATATATATATTAATCTCCCTATCATCTCTCTCTCTCTCTCTCTCTCTCTCTCTCTATATATATATATATATATTAATCTCCCTATCATCTCTCTCACTCTCTCTCTCTATATATATATATTAATCTCCCTATCATCTCTCTCTCTATCTCTCTCTATATATATATTAATCTCCCTATCATCTCTCTCTCTCTCTCTCTCTATATATATATATATATATATATATATTAATCTCCCTATCATCTCTCTCTCTCTATATATATATATATATATTAATCTCCCTATCATCTCTCTCTCTCTATATATATATATATATATTAATCTCCCTATCATCTCTCTCTCTCTATATATATATATATATAATCTACCTATCATCTCACTCTCTCTCTCTCTATATATATATCTGCCTGCTTGTCTCTCTGTCTATCTATCATCTATGTATCTATATCTCGCTGTATATATATATTCTCAGCTGTCGCAAGCGGTGGGAGGGACCGTCCTGACGAAGGCCAGTTAAGCCTGAAATGCATAGACGGTTGTCCCCCTTGCTTCTGCTGGACATCACCAGAGGGCGTTAACCCCCCCCCCCCCCCCTACCCCGATGTTTGCATAGCTACGACTTCCTAAAACTGTATTTCTTTGGAGATACAAAATATTTATACATATTGTATAAAGCTATGCTTGA
>CAXHJY010001493.1:15000-18166 GCA_964016885.1 Eledone cirrhosa | reverse complement strand
CATCGACTCCAGAACATGGCTGGCATTTTATTTTGTTGACCCCGAAAGGATGAAAGGGAAAGTTGACCTAGGCGGGATGTGAACTCAGAACATAAAGGAACACATTTTATCCGACGCTCTAACGCTTCTGCTAATCCATTATTCTCACAATAGCTCAATAGGTGTTGTTTTGATTCTCACCAAGCAAAATATTGGTTTCTTATATAGGCACAAGGCCAGCAATTTTGGGGGAGGGGAAAGTCGATTAAATCGACCCCAGTGCGTGATTGGTACTTTATTTATCGACACCGTAAGGATGAAAGGCGAAGTTAACCTCGGCGGGATGTGAACTCAGATCATAAAGGGCCGTAACTCTTTGCTATAAAGCATGGCGCCCGACCCTCTACCGATACTGCCAATCCACCAGTTAGAATTAAATTCCTTGTTAGAAAAACATTTGCTTCGAATAGAATTCTCCTGAAGGCGTATCTAAAGACGACCCTTTGTTGACGATGATGATGATGACGGTGGAGGAAAAGAAGAAGAAGAAGAAGAAGAAGAAGAAGAAGAAGGAGAAGATTGACCTAACAGAAAATTAAACGAAATCAGCGTAGTTTAATATTTGTGATTTCTTACACAAATTCGATTATACTGTATTTTATCGATCCCGTAAAGGTCACTTCTGTGAGATTTAAACTCGGAACGTAAAGACCCGGGCCAAATATCACCAGGCCTTTTGTCTGACACCTTATTTATCCTACTAAATTATTGTTTTATTGGCATATAGCCAATATTTGAAGATATGGAATTATTATCATCAATGGTTTATTTTGTGAGCAATTATCAATAAAACCGTTGTAACTTGGAGATTAAAATATTTGGGGACAACTTATCAACAATATCTGGTTGTTTAGATGTTCAATTTTGTCAAATCGGAAGAAAAAAATGTATTGATTAAGAATTAAATTGTTAATTTCTGTAAGAAAAACATATTTCCTAATAATTAAGGTCTGTAAATATCTAACTTTATTTAAAAAAAAATTAATCAGTATATATATGTGTGTATCTGACTGATAAAATGACAAGTCAGTCAACCATATCGGTGGCCTCCCCACAGCCTCGGCGGACAGAATGGAGAAGGTGTTTCCTCGGAGGACGGCAAGGGAGACGCACTGGAAAAGCCATTCCAGCTCGCGAGGCTCACACGTGCGGCTGGCCAGCTAAGCGCCTATGATGGTGACTAGGGAGGTAGCCCTAGGGCCGAGGACACCAGGAGTCTCCACTGCCAAGGGTACAACCGCAAACCTGTTGGAGAGCGACGACCGTTGCTTCTCACAATTTCTGAAATTAAGAAATTATGAATTCATAAATCGAGAAAAACTAAAATTAGATATTTCTTTAAAAATTTAACGACAGCAGTATAACAAGTACCCCTCCCCCACCCGATAAAGCACGAACCACTTAAATGCACCAGAACATGGTAAACATCAAAACTGGTTAAAATATTTAACAAGGACACTGTTTAATGAAATACTAACGGAGACATCACCTGACTGGCTCACTGAAGGGTAAATCCTCTTTATATTACTGGTATCACTGACAGGCCAGTCACTTCTCAACGTTATCCTTATCCCAAGGCTGATAGTTCTCCGAAGTGGTTATCTAGTTGATATTCACAGAATCTCAGTCTCTTTGACATCGTCATTGCGTTTGCTCACAATGAACGATTTATAAAAGATAATTGTTAGCTGCTTTCGGTCGTATTTCTGGTAGAGAATTGTAAGAACCTGGCTAAATTTCATATACCAGGTGTTTAATCCTACTTTTCGCTTCATCCAAGATATAACTATATATATATATATATATATATATATAGAGAGAGAGAGAGAGAGAGATTTAATTAGAAGTTCCCACCGCGAAAAGAATGAAGTGTAAACACACTATTTACACCGAAAAACTAGAGATTATCAAGTTAATAATTTGTATTTAGATCTAGATTAAAGTTATCTTAAATCTAATACACGCTGTGTTTTCCATAATATTTATCATTTAATAGTTATTCAAAACAACAACTGAAAATCTAATTAGAATATATATTGAAGCAACTGTATTTGCTTCGGTGTTTCTCTGAGATTCGGCCTCCGGATCTGCGAGCTACATCATTGCTACTGTGAATCCACTGTAGAAGCTTTCACCCCTATCATGCCGCTCTCAACAAGATCATTAAGCATGGCTTCCCATCGAATCTCGAACCGGTGAGGTTAGACCGAAAGAACTGCAAAAGGCTAGATGACACCACAATCCTCCCGTTCTGTACTGGTCAGCCCTTCATCTGGGACGTTACATGCAGTAATACTTTCTGCAGCAGTAACCGGTAAGGCGGAATAGGCTATTTGAGAGTGTCTTGGCCACATACACATCACGATTCCGGTTATATGATACCCAGTCGTGACCAACAAGTATCTCTACTCAATTTATAAAACATCAACTACGTAAATACGTATGTATGCCTGTATGTGTGTGTGCAGGTATGGATATTATGGCATGCGTCGATCTGTATGTTTTGAGTTATATGTGTACACGGGCATATGCAGTTATTACATTCTGAATTTCTGAAATGTTTTACGCATTTTTACAGTTCCATTACTGGACTATACTTGCAACTTCCTAACTAGCCGTATTCTTTCTGGTTCTGTGAAGCCCAGCTTCTCAAGATTTGTACCGAGACCCAATGAACACAGGTACAAATCTAAATGTGTAGTTATGGTGGAGTATCTTCAGATTCCTCATTAGTTCAGCATAAATGAGAAGCAATCCATTTGGGCCATTTTAGACCACAACACAAACCAAAATTACTTTTCAAAGATTGTGTGAAATTCCTTAACATCTCGCTGGGAGGTCATGTCATTAGATAGAAACAAGTGGCGCACCGCTATATCTAATGGAACCTGTTTCGGAATGGGCTAGCATTAAATATGCAGCTAAGAAAGGCCAACACATGGAGACCTCAGCACCTAAGTTTGTATCCAATGTATGTGGTTGAATATACATGTCAAAAGCTGGCTTTATAAGTCACCTATATAAGCAGATAGAAATACTACAGGTCGAATACGATCAATTCCTTGAAATCAGTTTGACATGTGGTACATTTAGCAGAGAATTTTCGAATAAGTCAGGACTTACAAGG
>CAXHJY010001493.1:0-10000 GCA_964016885.1 Eledone cirrhosa | reverse complement strand
AGTATTGACAAAGTTATACACCTCAACAACATGTGTACGTGTCTATACCACACTAATTCGGACTGCCTGAAGAGGTCACAGGAAAAGATGGCTGTCACCGAGATATATATAGCAGTAATAAACGAAGCTAAATTTTAAACATTTGACTTATTTATTTTATTTTATTTTACATTACTCCGGAGTAACCAAACCAAACTGCGCACTTCGTCGAGTGCTCCGATCTGCATACTGAGGTATTGGTATACAACCAACATATACTCAAAATATATATATATATATATATTATATATATATATATATATATATATATATATATATATATATATATATATATATATATATATATATATATATATATATATATATATACAGTGGAACTTCGGTTCACGACGCCTTCCATCCTCCTGAACAAATCGGTTCTGAACATAAAATATCTCGGTTGACGAACGGTGTCTCCAGCAACGAACACGTAAGCCGGCAAAATATGTTGGTGACAAGTGGGAAAATGTCACTTGCTGTGTAGTTAGTTACTATGGTGATATCTATCTGTCTTTCACACGCAGTCCCCTCTCTCATTGTATTTCTCTCTCAACATTTCGTATGAAAAAAATAGTGTGTGTGTATACATAGAAAGAGAGAGGGAGAGAGAGAGAGAGAGAGAGAGAGAGAGAGAGAGAGAGAGAGAGAGAGAGAGAGAGAGAGAGAGAGAGAGTTAATCCCGACCGCGAAGTCGAAACCGGTTGGCTTCGCATTTTACATAGTCGGGATTTTACATATCTCTATACCCACTCTGCATCTCCCCATGTATTGAGTACTCCCATTATTTGTGGTCACCTCAGGCTCAACACAGCAGACTCTCTCTCTCTCTCTCCCCTCTCTCTCTCTCTCTCTCTCTCTCTCTCTCTATATATATATATATATATATACATATAGTGTGCGCGCGCGCGAGTGTGTGTGTGCCTGTGTGTGTGTGTCTGTGTGTGTCCGTGTGTCTCTGTGTGTGTGTGTGTGCCTGTGTGCGCCCAAATTTACCGCCTGTTGTATCAGCAAATGAGCAAGTTTATAGCTCAAGAAAATAGTTGACACAATCATAATAATGATGTGAGCACACACATACACATATGTACACACACACACAATCAAATATAGCTCATAACAGTAGGACAACGAACTAACCACGCAACGCAACGCACACACACACACACACACACACACACACACACACACACACGCACACACACACATATATATGCACACACATACACATCTACGTACCTACGCCTTGCTCCTCTTAAAATCTATTGAAGTTTTTAGCTGTAAAGCACGACTGTATGTATGTATGTATGTATGTATGTATGTATGTATGTATGTATGTATGTGTGTGTGTGTGTGTATGTATGTATGTATGTATGTATGTATGTATGTATGTGTGTATGTATGTATGTATGTATGTAAATAGGCTGGAAGGTGGGTAATAAAACAAATTGGTTGCCGTGCAGCAGAATGCAGGAAAATCATGTGTAGGCTTGTATGACTGCATCTGAATACAAACATAGATAGGTTTCGGCGATTATGTATGTTCTCTCTTTCTCTGAAATTTGAATTCATTTTTGACCGGCCGCCTTCCTGGTGGCAAGGTTGTAAAGAAAGGAAATTATCGTCGTCTCAAGTGAAAGCGTTCATCCTTTGAATCTTAAGAATGTTTTATCCCCTCTGTAGTCCATGTTTCTCGTATTAAGTACTCATGCACAAACTTCTCAGTGAATTGGTCCTTTTATTTTGCTCGATCATTGAGTAGAGTCTTCCAATGTTTCTGTAAGAGAGATTTGTGTCAGCTTTTATTTCACGTCTCTCATCTAGATCAGTGCCTATTCTAACAATATGTGTGCAAGATGGCTGTTGACCTTTTTCTTCTATTGAAGATGCTGCTTCAGTGTTATTATCCAGGTCTCGTATGATGTCAATATTGATTTTAGGCCCGGACTACGCTCTTTGTGTGGCAAATATAGCCAAGCCATCATACCTGACATTTTCATCCTCTCCAAAATACCTGTAGTTGTCACCTGACTGTACAAGTTGTATCGTCAAGCCATTAGCTTTTATTTCAGAAGAGGGCACACATTTTCCACGTTTTATTGTAAAAAATGCTCATTTGGACTGTCCAAATTTCATTCCAATGAGTGCAGAAAATTGGGTAATGAAGTCCAATTGTTTTTAAGTGGTTGATTTGGCTCATACAATTTCATGTCATCGACAAAGAAAAGATGGGAGATACTTCTGGATCCAGACAAGCTATCATACTGAAAGATGTCTTTTTGGTAGTGAATACTACCAGACTCAATTTGCTCCTTATCACCCCAAAGGAACAAAATGGTGTACCAACAACATCTACCAGTGGTTGTGGGACTTTGGTTAACTGTAAAACCTTGATAATTCACCCCTGTGGTATACTATCAAAAGCCTTCTAGTAGTCCTGTCACACTACAGTCAAGTTCTTGCGATTCTTTGCTATTTTTTCGGGATCATTTTGTTAATTAGTAGCTGCTCTATACAGTCTCACACCTCCTCCTTTTCCTCAGCTTGCTCAGGTATTATAATGTTGTTGGTGGCACAATAATCCTGCGAGAACAAATTGGGGCAACCAGTGTATAATTTGTACATGATGTTCTGACAAGTATTTTTTTTAGCAAGAGTGGTTTGGTTATTTTGGGGTATGAGGTGAGTAGTGGCAGTTGATTACAATTGGGACAGTTTTTGTGTACCCTTGATACTTTCTTTATACAACCGTATGAAATCTCGCCGGTAGAAGGTGCAATTCTTCAGGCAATAACCTGTTAGGAGTCTGGGCCATGTTTTAGTTAAAGGTAGTCTATGTCACTGCTGATGTGGAAATTTCCGGTGTCGGTTAGAAATTTTCGGCTCATATCTCATCTAGCGTCCAGTCAAGTAGTCCAAATGCTGGTGTTAGCACAGGTACAACAAATACATTGTGGAGCACTGGTTTATTGTATGTAGAGCGATCCGAGGACCATATTTTCCTTATCCGTGTGTTATATTCCATAGTTATTCCTTGTTAGAAATTCCATCATAAGACATATTTTCATCAATCCCTAATTATCTAGCATTCCACGTCAGATACCGGCGAAACAATTCGGCTATTGATAGAGATGTTGCTAGATCAGCTTGTAGATTTTCCTCGCTTTATAATCCTGTAGGAACATTTATTCTGGCCAAACTCCATTCCTATAACTTTCGAGAATGTAGAAACCAGGTCAATGTTTTTCTTCATACCATTTATATTCTTAGCAAAGAAGTTGTTATGTTAGTGTTTCTTGGCCTCCTGTGAACCAATTACGTATCCTTCATATTGTCTCAGCATAAAGAACAAGGGGTTTATTGATAATATAACCAACATCACCGAGAGAATGTCTACTTGAAATATACCCCTGCGATATTGTATTCTGTCAGTGACAATACAGCCCTTCCCTGTATTTAACAATGGTTATCTACGGCCCTGATTATGGTATCAGGGACTTTTCTAGCATCAGAGAGTGGAGAACAGAAACAAATACTTTCTTATAATCCAACCACTCTAATCTAGTTCCTCCTGTGTCGTCAATTTGTTAATTATCAGTTGGTCAGCTCTTCCACTAAACCCCTTTCTTTCCAGCTGCTTGCTCATCTGTGATGATATTGTCATTGTCACAATGATCCTGGAGGAATAGGTTCAGACGGGCTGACATACAATCAGTCGGTAATGTTTTGCCAAGGGAGTTTGTTTCTTCCCTTTTTTAGGGGGATTTTCGTATCAGTTTTGTCTCTACCGACGCCAATACGCATTATATATTTCTATTTCTATTGAGAGCAAGCTGGTAGAGGTTGATAAGATACTCCCTTATAAAAGAACAATATGGCATAGGGTTACGTCCCTTTACAATCTGAGTTCAAATCTTGCCGAGGTTAGCTTTGTCTTTCATCCTTACGGGGTCGATGAAATAAAGTACCAGTAACGCACTGGGGTCGATTTAATCGACTTTCCCCTCCCTCAAAATTGTAGGCGTGTGCCTCAATTAGAAACCATTATTTCGGTGAATTGGCAGTATCGGTAGAGGGTCGGACACCATGCTTTCCAGCATAGTTACGTCCCTTTACGGTCTGAGTTCAAATCCCGTCGAGGTTAACTTTGCCTGTCATCCTTACGGGGTCGATAAAATAAAGTACCAATAATGTACTGGTTAATTGCTGGCCTTGTGCCAAAAGTAGAAACAATTATTTCTTTTACCAGTAACCATCAATGAAGTCTGATCCTGGAGCTTTCTTATTCTGAAGTTTTCCTATCACATTCTCAAGGGTATCACAGTGTGATTTCGGTGCACTGTAGGGACAATAGTTTCTTCACATTTCTTCTAATCACACTGCATTTTGGTTTCTACTGAATTTCTTGTAAACCTTTATTTCAGTTACTTTCTTCTGATGCCAGAGTTTCTCACTAACAGTCGTTAACACCAGTTTGAGGGTAAATTAATTTGTATTCAAGAGTTTGTTTATTATCTCCAAACATCGTTTCTATTTCATTTTCCACTCGTTGTTTAGTAAGGAGCGTAGTCTTGGTTTTGCTTCCTTTCGAAGTCATGTCTATACCCCCCCCCCCCCCCCCAACACACACACATATCAATAAACCCGTCTCGTCATATTTTTGTCAAACAAATATATTGAAATATCAGTGACGATGATTATAGTTTTGTTTAACCGATCAAGATAACAACTATACATAGTGTTATCACCTTCCGTCATGAATTTATTTTATATTTAATTCTGTCTTTCAGTCATTTTCCTCTCACTTTACTTTATCTTTTTCTCTCTCTGTCTCTCTCTCACTTGATAGAGTTGTCGTCTGCCATACCATATACTCACATATACAGACAAGAATGCACGTAGAACACACACACACTGGTGGCTGCTGCTGTTATTACTCTCAACCTGTTGTCGGCCGTTACTACGCGACAAGGAATATAACAGTTGAGTAAACGGAGGTAAGCTCCTAGATGAGCTGTTTCGGCGACCCAATTCGATTCCGGGTTCTCTTCGTTTCACTTGACTTATTTATGTCTTATAATTTTAAGATTTTTAGGCATTTAAATTAAAGGTGACTAATTTTCAATGAAATTTACATGATGTTCAATGGAATATTTTAATATTTTCAATTAATAATTACTTTTTTTCCAATAATTTTATTTATTATTTGCTCATAATAATGAGAGATGAGGAGAGTGGGAGAGAAGGAGGCGGTGGCAGTGGGAGTTTGGTCCCTGTGTTCCGACCTGGTGTACTATGTGTGTGTGACCGATTTAATAGTAATCAAATAATATGTAACACACAAAAAAATAAAAACTTGTACCTAAAAAAAAAAAATTATTTAGTTACGAAAACATGTTTCTAATTCAACAGACTGCATAACATAGTTTACCTATACCTATTTCTTTCAATTTTTTCTTTAATCACAAATGATCTTGGGAAAGACACGAAAGTTATGCATATGGGTTGACCAATTCCCTGTGAATGAAATCTGGTAGACAGAAACTGCAGAGGTTCGTCGTATGTATGTATGTATGTATGTATGTATGTATGTATGTATGTATGTATGTAATGTATGTATGTATGTATGTATGTATGTATGTATGTCATGTATGATGTTGACTTGTTCTTCTTTTTGGTAAATATCATCTTGGTTAAGAGAGTGGGACTGGCTTTGTGCAGTGCCTTTGCTCACTATAAAAGCTTTACGGCACAGGCATTGCTTTGTATCTGGAGATCTCTCTGCACTTGTCGTCACATGGTACCATGGGCCCAGCACTATGTGTCAATAATTGTCGCAAGTGTAGTGTTTGTACCAGAGTTTTCAAGTTGTTGGCTGGACTAAAAAGTCACACTCGTTCAGCGCTTCGGTAGGGGTTCTCCTACATGGATATAAAGTAGTGGCCGTACTCGAAAACGAGTTGGCAGCCACCATGTATGTATGTATGTATGTTTGTATGTATGTATGTATGTATTTTTTTTATTTATTTATTAATTTAAAAAAAAATATTTTTATTATATTTTATTTTATTTTATTTTATTTTTATTTTATTTTATTTTATTTTATTTTATTTATTTTTTTTTTCTCCTTGTGCAATGGCCATACTCGATAACGAGGGGGCAGCCATCATCATTGTATGTATGTATGTATGTATGTATGTATGTATGTATGTATGTATGTATGTATGTATGTATGTATGTAAGGGCCCAGCATTATGTGTCAATAATTGTCACAAGTGTAGTGTTTGTACCAGAGTTTTCAAGTCGCTGGCTAGACTAAAAAGTCACACTCGTTCAGCGCATCGGTATGGGTTCTCCTACACATGGATATAAAGTAGTGGCCGTACTCGAAAACGAGTTGGCAGCCACCATGTATGTATGTATGTATGTATATTCTCTCTATTTATTATGAGTTAATTTTTGACCGGTTCACCTTCCCGATGTAAAGAAAGGAAATTGTGTCGTCTCAGGTGTAAGCATTCATCCTTTGAAGAGTAAGAATATTTTACACATCTTGAAGGTTCCAGATATCGTGGCCATTTGTAGCTTATGACTTAAGGAGCGACGTTATATCGCCACTAAATCCAATTTCACTTATGTTTTGGTCCAGGCGGGTTGGTATATAACCTGTGGCCTCAATAATAACGGGTATCTTGGATTCTGGATTTTCAAACTCCTCATCAATGGTCCATAGATATCCTCCCTTTGTATTTTTCTTACCACATTGACATCAAGTGGACAGCTGACTTTTAAAGCAGAGCATATTTTTAATGTGTGGTCCCAAACAACAATATCAGGCGGTTGTGCTTTAATCTGGAGGCAGTTTTTTACTTTTAGGTTCCACCATTATTCCTTTAAGCCACCAGTCTCAACATATTCCTCCCTATTTGATTTTATTTGCGTCTCTCTCCGTAATGCATTCCAGATCGTTCTAGCTATCAAATCGTGCCTCATAGATGGGTTGTAACGAGAAGAAATTCTTTCATACTTGGCAATAATGTGGCTAACATCTTTGTTATTTGTTTTGCATAACTTACATTTATTGTCAACTGTATGTATGTATGTATGTATGTTATGTATGTATGTATGTATGTATGTATGTATGTATGTATGTATGTATGTATGTATATATGTATGTATCTCTTTCTCTTAATTTCGAGTACATTTTTGAACGGTCACCTTCCTGGTGGCAAGGTTGTAAAAGAAAAGAAATTGTCATCCTTTGAATCGCAAGAGTGTTTTGCAAATTTTGAAGGTGCCAGCTACCGCAGCCATTTGTAGTCTATGAATTAGGGAGCTGCGCTCTTTGTCCACAAATCCAAGTTCAGTTTATACTTTGGTCCAAGCGGGTTGGTATATAACCTGTCGTATGTATGTATGTATGTATGTATGTATGTATGTATGTATGTATGTATGTATGTATGTATGTATGTATGTATGTATGTTATGTCAGGTCATCAGTTAGTGCTACTGGTAACATGTATCCCAGTACAACCTGTCTCATGGTCGGGTCGTTGGCGACTAAACTGGCAACCCTACCAAGGTTTCTTGGTGAGGAGGGTGACTTTGGACATCCTGCAGGACTAAAAACAAAACCTGTCAAAGGGCAAAGGAGCTCTTGAGAGTCAATGACCATCCAAAATCACCGGGAGAGATGACCCCATAGCCTTTGTCAAGGCAGAATTCTAGGAGAAGGAAAACTCTGATATAACACCTGCAACCCTGATGGTATCCAATGATGTTGACTTGTTCTTCTTTTTGGTAAATATCATCTTGGTTAAGAGAGTGGGACTGGCTTTGTGCAGTGCTTTACTCACTATAAAAGCTTCACGGCACAGGCATTGCTTTATATCTGGAGACCTCTCTGCACTTGTCGTCACAAGGTACCATGGGCCCAGCACTATGTCAATAGTTGTCACAGGTGTAGTGTTTGTACCAGAGTTTTCAAGTCACTGGCTGGACTAAAAAGTCACACTCGTTCAGCGCATCGGTAGGGGTTCTCCTACATGGATATAAAAGTAGTGGCCGTACTCTCGAAAACGAGTTGGCAGCCACCACCATGTATGTATGTATGTATGTATGTATGTATGTATGTATGTATGTATGTATGTATTGTATGTATGTATCTGTGTTTACGTATGTATCTATATTTGTGTTGATGTCTTGTAACTTAACCGGTTCGAAAAGAAAATCGATCGGATAATGTTAAGTACTTGTGTTGAAATATATAAATATCGGAGTTGATATGATCAATTAAATCCCTTATTGAGGTCGGGCCCCAGCAAGGTCGTAGTCTATTGACCTGAAACTAGTAAAACAAAAACAAAACAAAAAGAAGAATATTTACACAATTTCGTTTTCCCCTTCATTTTCCCTATTTCTTCTTGTAATGGAGAGGCAGCCATTGTCATGACACTTGCATCTTTAATACCCTTTTGGAATTGAATAAAATATTCCAACATCTCCATCATCTGGTTTTACGACTATATATAAAATGCACAAGGCCAACAATTTGTGGGGAGCAGAAGTCCATTACGTCAACCCCAGTACGTGATTGGTACGTTATATTATAAACCTCGGAAGGATGACAGCAGGGCCTATGAGAAGGGGATCCAGCTGGTACTTTGTTCCGGGGCCCAAGGGGCTAAGAAGGCCCCCACAGCAACCATGTAACATCTATTTTGAGTAACATCTTTGCCTGCTTCGGGCACCCAAAGGTGTCTTGTACCGCCTTGCAAAATTTCTCTTGGAGGCCTTGGATGACAGATTAAGTTGACCTCGGCGAGATTTGAACTAAAAATATAAAAGGCCGTAATGAAATGCTTGCAAAGTGTTTTATCCGACGCCCTATCGATTCTGCCAATCCAAAGCTCTTGGCGAGAGATACTCTTTGGGTAATACGAATGCTTCGATGTCCAGTTGAAACTATTTCGTTTCACGCCTTGCTGTTAATGATTTTTTAAGACAGGAAAGAAATATTAAGAAAAATTTACGGTCCTTTCGTCACACACACACACACACACTCACCCCCCCCTCTCTCTCTCTCTCTCTCTCTCTCGTCTCTCTCTCTCTCTCTCTCTCTCTCTCTCTCTCTCTCACACACACACACACACACACACACACACTCACTCTCTCTCTCTCATCACACACACACACACTCACTCTCTCTCTCTCACACACACACTCACCCTCTCTCTCTCTCTCTCTCTCTCTCTCTCTCTCTCTCTCTCACACACACACACACTCTCTCTTCCCCTCACACGGGCAGGATCGGATTAAGACCCTTAGAGGTACTAAGCACTGAAAAGGACTATGGTCCCCCATATACTGTATATGGAGAAAAATCTCCATTATACTCTATTGGAAAAATATTCTATAAGGTCCCTCTTTCACTGAAGCTCTAAGTATGTGTTTATTTTACTTTATGGTTAAACCAGGGCTGACAACACACACATACACTCACATATACACACACATACATACACACTCATAAATGCGTGTTCTTGGATCAATGTGAAGGACCATTATTGGCAGCCCTTTGCAAAATAGGTAATAGTTTCTGACCAAATGTGAAATGTAAGCGCCCAATACAAACTGCTCATTAAGGATTTTAGTGACCAGTGCTAAATAAATATTATTTATATGTGGGTTACGGGTTTCTACATGTGAATGTAGTTTACATGATGAACTAACATGTAGCAGAACAGAACCCCCCCCCCCCCCCCAACAACCAATGCTAGAACAGATTGTAAAAAGAAAAAAAAAGCCACTTGTTATATACGGGAAAGGTCATGTTGTCCGAATATTGCCAGAAAAATATAGTTGAAACAATATTTGTTTCAACACAGGATTTCATATCAAAACTTTACTAAACAAATAAAAAGGCAATTATTTCTTAAATATTATTCCTTTTTCATCTAGTTAG